>PVKA01043837.1:0-16545 GCA_004027165.1 Ctenomys sociabilis
ATGACCCAGGAAAACCCACAATCAGCATAACTCCAGCCACAGTACAGTAAATGGTATAAAAATGTGCCAGCTTTACAGGAATCACTCCTACTTGAATGAACATGCCAACTGGCGCAAGAATACTCATCTGAGGGATTCAACAAGAAAACTTCTATGAAGCACTCAGCCTTGTGCTTAACACACAGCAAACGCTCAACAATGACTCACTCTTCTTCATGTTTCTCTGGAAGTATAAATTATTTGGTCCAGCAAGAAAAATGACTGTGTTACTTCCAACACCCCAAAAAAATCTGTTTGCAAGATTCATTACAATTAAAATCAGCTAAACAACTTGAATGTAAGAAATAGAAACTTCCAGTCAATCTGGCCTAAAGTGCCAGCGCCTGTAAGATAGGGATGTAGCTCCATGGTACAATGCTTATCTAGCATACATGAGGCCTTGGATTTAATCTCCAGCATAGAGAAAAGAGAAAAAGCACTTATACAGTCAATTATTGAATGCTCATCCAACTGGACCTCTTGAGGCAGGGCTGGAATCAGCAGGACCCTGGCCTAATGACTCCTGGAATACCACCAGGAACTAATTTCCATATGAAATTTAAAATGTAGCATGTCACTATAACATTCATTTTCTGTTACTATACCAGAATACCCACAACTAGGTAACATAAGCAAAAGAGATTAATTCGCCATCTAGTTTTAAGGATGCACAGTTCAAGCAGATGGCATGACCCCCGCCTGCCTCCTGAGAGTCCCTGGCTATGTGACTTCATGGTGCACAACACTGTGGGAGTAGCCCATGTGTTGTGGGGGTACATGTCAAGAACAGAAGCCAAGAGGTGACATCTAAGACCACACCTCCCCCAGAGCCCCCATAGCCTCTCCAAGGTCCCATCTCTTTTTAACACATAATTGTATGTATGTGTGGGTTATAGCATAATATTTCAATACATGTGTAACAATCAAGTAGGATAATCAGCCTTTCCATTGCCTTTTCTTTTTTTTATGTATTTGGTACAAGGCTCATTATGCAGCTTGGACTCTTAGTGATCCTCCTGTTTTCAGCCTCCCCAGAACAGGGATTACAAGCACATGCCACCACGCTCAGACTTGGTAGCTAGCTTGGCATGTGGTGCTGGGTATCGAACCCTGGTCCTTGCACTTGCCTAGGCAAGTGCTTAGGCCACTGAGCTATCTTGCTGGCCTTCCTTGTCATTTTTCATGCTAAAAATTTAGAGCACCTTTCTCTGAGTTCTTCTCAAATGTATATTAGGCTATTATAAACTATAGTCACTCCCCTGTGCTATAGAATACATCTAGCATTCTTAACTGTAGTTTGGCATTCATCATTCAAATCCCTCTAAGCCCCTCTGCTGCCCTTCCTAGCTTTGGGTAATCACAACTCTGTTCTGCTCTGAGATCCACTTTTTAACCATCCCACATGAGAGAGAGCATCAAGCATGCATTTTTCTTTCTGTGCCTGACTTACCTCACCTAACAGGATGTGCCATCCATTATACTGTGCATGACAGGATTTCATTCTTCTGCATAGGCCCCAACTCTTAAGGGTCCTCCACCTCTTAATGTAGCCATGATAGGAGCCAACCTTTGACACACAAACCTCTGGGGAACACACTTTCCTCTATATAAACTGCAGCAATTACTTATACTAGTGACACACAGTTTAATATGAAAACTCTGGGAAGGTGGGACAATGGCATACACCTGTAGCCCCAGCACCAAGAAGGCTGAGGCAGGAGGATAGAAAGTTTGAGCCAGCCTGGGCAACTGAATGATTTACTGAAATCCTATCTCAAAACTTAACTTTAAAAAAAAAGAGGCTAAGGATGTAGCTGAGTAGAAAGGCCCTAGGTTCAATCCCTAGTGAGAGAGAGAGAGAGAAAGAGAGAGAGAGAGAGAGAGAGAGAGAGAGAGAGAGAATTTACAGAGAACATTCCCAGCCAAGAGCAAGGAGAGGGGGAACTTTAGTCACTTGCTCACAGGCCCTTTCTAGTTACATAACCAAACTGGTGATTGTTGAGCTTGGAAAGGTCTGAAAAGGTGATAAAGACAATAAAATGTCCCTTAACAAGAGGGGGGAAAGCCAGGTCTTTTCCTATTCTCTATTTTCTCTGCTACCACTATAAAGAATATTGATTACAGAAATTGAAGTTTCCAATTCTTCAAACATGAGAACTCACATGTCTGAAGCTAAGTTGCAAAGCATATCACACAAGTAAATGTCTCACCAAAATATCCAGTTCATTTTGATTTCTTTCTTTCTTTCTTTCTTTCTTTCTTTCTTTCTTTCTTTCTTTCTTTTTTTGTGGTACCAAGGATCAAACTCAGGACCTTGCACTTGCATTTTGAAAATAATTTACAATAGGCATGAAAAATATTTGGGCATGCATCAAATATAATTTCTCTTAGCAAAGAAGAAGATAATGCTTTAAATAAGGAAGGCAGGAATGCCACTTCTTTGGGCAGGAAAGAAATAGCAGTGTATTCTTTTATTAATTAGCCTTATCCATACACTTTAGATCTATAGAGCAGTCACGTTGATCAGAGGGAATTTGTACCTGTACACGGCATATCTTGCTTCTTCTTTTTACCCATCCCCTTCTCTCCCTCCAACCTCTGTACCCCTCCTTCTATACAAAAGCTTCATTTCCATTTTTTCTCTTTTCCCATCCATTCTTCCTTCCCCTCTCCCTCTCTTTAGCTCCCTTTCCCATCTGAACATTTTCTTCTTCCTGGTGCATAACATCTATTACACACTTTTGGTCACTGTTTACACTTTTGGCTTCTCACACCAGAGAAATCACGTGACATCTGAACCTGTGTATCCAACTTTCTTCACTTCAGAGTATGGCCTCAAGGTGCGTCCATTTACCTAGAAATGCCTCCAGCATTTCTACTTTACGGCACAGTAGTGGTGCTTCACGGTATTACTTACACACACACACACACACACACACACACACACACACATCTTCTTTAACTCTTCATCAATTGATGGACACTTGAACTGCTTCCAAGATTTAAATATCCCCTACTGTGCTACCAAGAAGGGTATGCATGTGTCACTGAGGTGTGATGCTCTTAATTCTACTGGGAGACACCAAAAATGGGAAGAGCTGAGTCACGCAGAACCTTTACTTTTAGTTTTCTGACGAGTCTCCCCACTGATTTCCACAGTATCACACCAGTCCACACTCCCACCAACAGAGGAGATTTCTTAAATCTCTTGTTTCTTAATGTTACCTGGCAAGATAACTGTGGAGACAATTAGTCAACTTTATAAATGCTCCTATAAAACAGCTGAAAAGGCAAATTGCTATTCTAATCCTCTCATTGGCACAAAAGCTAAACTTTCTTATGCTTGTTACAACTTAAATCTACTCGATGAAACTCGGATGTCTGCAGAAGCAGGTGTGGTTTCAGCAGACTTTTATCACATACCCACAATTTTGTCTCATTTTAAAGTGTAATCTTAGTTAAACACATGGGGGAAATTTTCATCAAGTTCAAAGTAAATCACAATACTTTTCTTTGAAGTCAGTGAGGTCTTAAACAAAGAAACAATTTCAAAGCAAACAGAAATATTTCAGAGTTTCATTTTTCCAGTTACACCAAATGTTTGCTTGTTCATTTAACAAAATGTTGTCAACACACTGAATCAGGCTGAATAATGACAGCAGACATCTAAAATCTGAGATCTGTCACCACTTGGATTATGCCCTAAATGCATGGGTTCACCCCATCATATTCTAAAATGCTTTACTCTAAGATGTTGTCATCATTAAGTCTATCCTTCAAGTTTCTATCATTTCTTTTTATAAAACGAGAAAGTCAACATGATCTTTCCAGATACCACCAAACAAAGAAGCAAGTAGAAGCACAGAGATGAAGAATTCAACAGAAGGTGGGCACTCAAGACAGGATATGACTGAACTTTCTAAATACATACCACAAGCCACAGCCATCAGGTCTCCTTAGAGCTGGGGTCCCCTTTTCACCCCCTCTCACAGTCAAGAACTTATACTGTGGCACTCACCCTTCTTATAACTTGAAAGGCAAAATGAACCAATAGAGAGTGCTTTTCTGAATCTAGTCAGTCACAATGATTCCTTCGAAATACCTTTCACCATCCTCTAACTGGGCCTTGCAAAACATAGACCCCCAGAAATATATGCCAAATTTAGAACAATAAACATACAAAACTTTCAGGTACTTGCTTTAAAAACAAGCTACATTCTATGTAAATCCTGACTTGAACAAATGTAAAAATAATAATAATAATATTTGAATAAACATCAAAGACATTTAAACAAAGACTACACAATTGGTCTTAAAGATTACTGATATTTTGAAGCATGCTAGTGGCACCGAAGCTTATGCTTTTTAAAAGTCATACTTTAGTGACACATTTATAAAGTACTTAGGAGGAAATGATATCAATGAGATTTGCCATGAAATGATCCACAGTGGAAATGAGAAGTGGGTAATGGTGTTGATGAGAATAAAAACAGCAAGGAAACTGAATAGACAGTTAATTCTCCCTGAAGTTTAACTCACAAGGCAAATAAATATAGTTTTTCCTTACTGGTTTGTAAAGAAGTAGCTTTTTCTACAATCACACAATGTCTGTGATGTGATTTGAGAAGCTCTTGCAGTTTATTGAAATGGTTGGCTTTTTTATTTTATGCTCTTTAGTGGGCTTTTCCCATCAGATGTCACTAAAATCTACCCAAGGCCAGGGAAAATGCACTTTAATGAAAGTACAATATAAGTGAAAATATCATTTGTTAAATTATGGCTTGCATTTCAAGATGGTGAAATTAATTCATTTGCCTTATAACCAAGAGGGAACAAAATTAAAGTTTCCTTCAAGAGTAACACATTTAAATTATCCTATTCAGTACAGTCTAGTTTTATTATCTGTATGGTTTGTTCCCTCCTCTAAAGCCTCATGCAGTCATATGGCAGCTTCTGGAGTTTGTGATTGATTATTGTGGATAGGGTGCTGCACCCACCCTGCAGCTGGTAATTTGCATTACGATGTAACGAGGGGGGAAAGATTAGCTAGCTGCTGGAGCTGCTGCCACCGCCTTTGCTCTTGGTCTTTGCCACGGCCATGAAAGTTTGCTCTCTGCCATGTAACACCCTGCTTGGAGCCAGCCAAGTAAAACCCACACAAGCTGAGCTAAATAAAACTCTCCTTCCTTTATTTTGGGTGTTGCATATTTTGTCCCAGCAATAAGAGGATAGTAACTGAGATGGAAGTTGATACTAACAAGTGGGGTTGTTGTTATGACTACCTGACCATGCGGATTACGAACTTTGGGGAATGGCTTATGGGAACAGATAGGAAAGGTTTGGAGAGGTCACCTACAAGAGAAGGGCTGAAGCACCATTGGGTCTCTGGTAGGGAAGCTCAGAACACCAGAAGGCTAATAGAAATCCTGCCCATAAAGACCAGGTAGGCGAGGTTTCTGCTGAAAAAAAGGACTGCATTGGTTGTTGGACTCCAGTAACATGTTATGCTTTGGCAGAAAGTTTGTCTGAATTTTGCTCATGTACAGATATTCTTCCTGAGACTAAGTATAGCAGACTGATTAATCTGCAAAAGAAATCTCAAAGCAGTGGAATATTGAAGGAGTGGCATGGTTATTGTTGGGGGCTTTTAGTTAGATGTATGCTGAGAATAAAAAGCAAAGAGCCCAGCAGGATGATTTAAAATGTGTGAGTCTGCTAAGAAAGGAAGCTGTGGAATGCTCTGAGAAGGAACAAGAGAATGGAAAGGATGGCCTGAGAGCATCACTTTGCAACCTCAGAATTGTAAGGGTGAGGGACTTTGCCTTGAAGGGGAAGCCACTGAGCCCAGTGTTTCAGAGTAGTGGTGGTGATGGCCACCACCGCTATTGGTTCCAGAATGACACTAGCATAGAGAACTTATTCCTCAGAATCAGGGTCAGAGTGCTCAGCAATCCAGGCAATCAACCCTCCAGCCAAGCGAAAAGGAAGCCTGGCTACTACTTCAGCTGGCAGCAGACCCTGGCATCTTCCAAGTATCATTGGTTTTAGGCGCTCACAGAATGCGGGAGCTCTGAGGGCAAGAAGGCTTGCACCTAGATTTCAGAAGCCCCAGGAAGCCAGTCCGTGTGTCCCTCAGAAGGCAGTACCTAAAGTGGTGAGTGAGAAGCCTACTCAGTAGAAACTCCCGAAGTTTGGAAAAGCCAGAAATGTGGATCATTTCTTCCCTATAGGAGACCCGATGGTGTTTCAGCCCTGCTCTTGTAGCTAAGAGAAGCTGCAAAACAGAAGCAAAGCAGGCCTGAGAGAGAAGCCATGGGAGCTACCACCAAAAGTGCTATAGGGGCAAAGCAATACAAGGCTTTTGCGGCTCACAATTTGCCACAGATTGCTTTAGATGTTCCATGTGAAACTACAGTACTTAATGTTTGCCTTGCTGGATTTTGGACTTGTGTTGGGCCCAGTGTTTTGTATTCCCCTGTTGTTTGTACCTCTTGGAATGGTAATGTTTATCTTGTGCCACTGGATGTTAAAAGTGTTTAACTTTATATTTGTTAAACACTTTCAGGGGCTCACAGCAAACAGATTGCTTTAGATCTGAAGAGGAGACTTGGACTTTGGCAATTCGGAGATGGACTAAAATGCTTTTTGCATCAAGGGATGTGCATGAGTCTCTGTGGGTCCAGGGGCAGAATGTTATGGCTTGTATCTAGTCATCCCCCTAAAGTCTCAGGCAGTCAGGGCAGCTTTTGGAGTTTGTGGTTGATTGTTGTGGGTGTGAATGGTACACCCACCTTGGGGCAGGTAATTTGCATTACAGTGTAAGGAGGGAGAGGGGCTAGCTGGCTGGAGCTGCTGCCACCGCCTTTGCTCTTGGTCTTTGCCACAACCATAAAAGTTTGGCTCTGCCATGGACCAATCTGCCATGAAACAGCTGAGTATGGACTGAAACCTCCACAAACTGTGAGATTTCCTTCCTTCATTTTGGATGTTGTGTATTTTGTCCCAGCAATGACAGAAGAGTAACTGAGACATTGTTAGATTGTTTTACTCTCAAAATTAACTTAAAGTAGATGATGGCTTAGCTCATGAAATGAAACTCAAAAGTGTTACATAAAATTGTTGAATTAAGGACTGAGCGATAGCTCAGCAGTCGAAGCACCTGCCTGGCAAGCACAAGGACCCAAGTTTGATCCCTGACAGCCTACCATGCTGCCATGCCAGCCAATGAAACTTGTAATCCCAGCACTAGGGAGGCTAAGACAGGAGGATCACTATGAGTCCAAGCTGGGTATGAGACCCTTTACCAAATAAATAAATAAATAAATAAATAAAAGATTTTTTTTTAACCCTGCTAAATTACTTCAACACTTGATGCCTTCCCAAGTGTACAGCAATACCAAAATGTATCTTGTAAAAACCACTTCTCACAGAAAGTTTGGTAGTCAATTTTACAAGACGCAAGGCCATACATGCCTGCATATCTGGGACAAAGACCAAGACCCAAGGCTCTGTTTGAGGGGGCAGGTCGCACTGCTGTTACACCAAGTTTATTGGATGACATATACTGCCCTGCACCATGAATTATGCTGAAGTACCAAACCCTTCAGTCCTTGCATTAGAGCACTTACAGTCTGAGGCACACTTTGAAAGAGCCCAAGACACTGTGAAAGTTCCTGGAACTAAAAAGCCTGCTCACCAGGTAAGATTTCAAACCTGCAGCGGCTGTCCACCAGACGCTACCTCCGGGCACTGCTGCCTCTGGTCTGAGATCTCTGAGCACAGCTTTACTATAGACTGAACATCTGAAGACTCAGCAGAACTGCTGGAGAGGAAAGAGCAATGCACAACCACAGGCCCTCATTTTCCAGGTCTGGGGAGACTAAATGATACAACGGCCGGGAAGAAAAGAACCTTTGATGGCACAACCTGCCTTGGATGAACAAGTTCCAGACAGCCATGGCGTCCCCATGGCACAGTTTAGAAGACTATTACTGGATCACTATAGTTAAGTGTGTATTCAAAGGATAAACAGCTGCATAGTTTCACAGGGCACCTGAACTTGCCACACAAGAAGAACTGTTTCTTCCAGGGAAAGCTTGGGCTGTAGAGTCAGGTTGGCGCTGAGTGATCTGAGAACTGCCACCCTGGACTCAGCTAGCCTCACAGGACATACTTCACCTTTGTGAAGTTCAGCCTCCTTTAAACAGGTGGAGATAATAAGAAGAACCTCATAAGTGCCTGTTAGGATTAAATAGATAACGAATAGTCACATATGGCTTAAAGACAAGAACATGTTCTCCGAATCCATCACTGGCCGGTTCTGGCATGCTGCAAACCTCAAAGAGTGTACGCGCACCAACCTAGACAGCCCAGCTCAGCACTACTCAGAGTGAAGCTGTTGACTGTGCAGCACTATGAAGCACCGCACTGTACACAAGAGGGCTTCCTCACAATCTAATATATAGCATGTGCAGAAAAGAATAGCTTCGAAGGCTCCTTCTCATGTAACAGAGGGTCTGCCACCTCTGAGAGGGAACAGGAATCCCTTCTGGGACCATGGTTTCATGGAGGTGTGGCCCTCAATGGCCAGTGCTAGAGAGCCACTGCTCTCCCAGCATATGGGTGACGCCACTGCAGTCCAGGGATAGCTGGCTGGGGCAAGGAAGGGAGGGAGTGTGAAGAGTGAGACTCTGGAGGGCAGAGCCCTGAACTTGGGCTGTCTCCCATCCATATCACACTGCCTTCCTACTCCAGCTTCCTAGAAGAGAAGACTGTAGGGAAGGGATGCAGTCCTGAGGTTCCCTCCCAACTAACTTCCTGAACTCCAGCTCTGTGACCTGGACCCAGCAGCCAGGCCTCTGTGGCAGAGAAAGGGACGTGGCAGGAACAGGGACGAGGCACTTTACCAGAAAGTCGAGGCAGAGGCTGTCTGAGCAAGCAGGCACACTTCCTCCCTTCCGGGCAGGGCCAGGCAATGCAGTTAAAAGGCACTGGGCACCTTGCAGCTGCCCTGGAAGAGGCGATGCCCACCTCCCTGTCTACCTGCCTGCTAGCTTTTCCAGGAGGTTCCAAGTCCAACTCCTGTGACTTCCAAGTAAAGGACATAGACAGGGTGAAGCTGAGCCAGACCTTCACAGCAAAGACCCAAATCGTGTTCCCTTAGGAGTCATAGGGAAACACCTAGGGAGGTGAACAGGATTTTTTGAACAGAGCGACAATCCACTGTGCTCTGGCATGAACAATACAAGTATAATACTTCCATTTGTACTTTGTGAAAGAGCTACCTGCTCGCACAGGTTTTCACTTATTAAAAGAGAAGAAAAAGAAGGTATTATTTGCATTCCTTGAAGTGCCACATGGGTGCACATGGCATCCTGCCAAGGGAGGGTCCTAGCCAAGCCTCTGGGTAGTATTCACAAGCATGGTAAAGTTGATAAAGTCATCACACTACACTGGATTAGTAGCATCAGGGAAAGGAGGGCCAGGACCAACGGAAAAACCTCCTGAATGTCAGCATTGTCTCTTCTGACTTCAGATTTATTTTGATCCTCTCAAAACCCACAAATGGAATCAGCCAGACTAGATTCTGCCAGGAGTTTATGGTAGTCAGTGGGAGTACTTAGAAACTAAGCAGGACAGGGTCGGTCCTTTGCGAGACATCACCTAATAATGTATAATAACCACATTCTGTTGTGTGTAAGCAGACAGCCCAAAACAAACACAAGCCATGCAGCCTCTTTAATTCAAAATTCAAAGCTTTAGGAGCTGGAGGGGTAGCATAGTGGCAGAGCTCTGGCCCAGCATTTGTGAGGTGAGGGTCTGACCCCCAGCAACTTGAAACCAAAAGGAAGAAGAGGGAAGGGGATGGGGAGAGAAAGGAGGAGAGAGAAGAGATCAAAATTAGGGAGCGAATAAAACAGCTACATTTGCATTTTTGTTTCATTTGATGCCCCTACAGGAGAGTGACAACACCAGGAAGGTGCCTAAAGGGCAGAGCAGGGTGGAAAGCCTAGTCCACATCCTGAGCCTCCAGCAGGTCCCAGCTTCCTCCCTGAGGACCACATCAATGAGAGACAGGGCAACAGGGAAGGAGAGGAGGGTGGGGGGCTCTGGGATAAGCAATGGGGTCTCCTCACAATAGGACCCTAACAACAGGCACAAGCTGTGGAAAACTCTGTGTAAGGAGGTTATCAGCCTTATGGACGCAGATCATCATTTTAGTCATGAAATTAAAAAATCCGGACTTTCAGACTTTTTTCAATGATGCAATACCATGCATACTTCAAAAACAACATGAGGGAAATACTTATATTTAAAATAATAAAAGAATCATTTGTCTCAACTATTTAACTACATCTTTTCCTTTAACTCTGGCATGCTATAATTCACATCCTTAAAGCATTCCAACCCTCATCTTCCCTGCAAAAACTATTTTCTAGAATATTCTCGTTCATAAGATGCCCCTTTCTCTTCCAAGGCAGTTTGCATGGAAACAAACCATGACCCTAGAGCCAGGAGTCAAATGCAGAAAGAGCTTTATTTTCCTGCTTGTGATTTAGTATGACAGTGTTTTTTAAGCTTTCTCAAATCATGTTTCTCTTTTAGTAAATATTTATAAAAAGAAAAGAAAAAAAAAAAACAATCTTATGCCTTCTTTTAATTTTATCTGATATTTCAGACTTACATATACAGAAAAAAATCTGTGATATTTTAAGAGAAAAATATTTATTGTAACCTTGAAACATACATATTTTGAACTAGTAAATATGCTTACTCACCAAAAATACAATGATAATTAATTCACAGTCATGTGTTCTGCTGTTTGTGCTTATAGTCCATACTGAAGGAAGAGGAAAAACAGCTTAGCAAATGTATGTACACAAGAAAAAATGCCTGGAAACACACTTGCCTGTTTCAATGTAAATAAGGAAATCACAACAGTGACCTTTAAAGTATGGCTAACACATGAAAAAATTCCTTTCCACAGCCAGGCTTGGTCGAGTATGACTGGAACACCAGCACTCTGGGAGGCTGGGGCAGGAAGGCTGCACGTTCAAGCTTAGAATGGGCAATTTACTGACTCAGCAAGACCCTGCCTTAAAAAGAGGCTAGAATCCCAGGAGCAGCAGTGGTGGCCCCACCCCTGAGGCGCTCTGAGCTGGCAGCTGAGACTGGGCATGGTGGCACATGTCTGTAACCTCAGCTCTAATAGTGAGGCCCTCAACACCCCGTAGATCCTCCCCTAGAATACAAAAAAAAAAAAAAAAAAAAAAAAAAAAAAAAAAAAAAAAAAAAAGAAGCTAGATAGTAACTCAAGGCAGAAACCCTAGATTCAATCTTCAGCACAGAAAGCACAGAAAAAGAAAAAGAAAAAAAAAAAAAACCTACCCCTAAACCACTTAAAGTTCTCTTTTCAATAGCATCAATGCCACTTTCCATCAGTATCAAGAGTGGACTCTGAATTCACCCAGACAAACTTGGAAAGATGGAATTTCTTTAAAATAAATTTTATGGAGCCTTGAGGATGTCACCAAATTTGTTTTCAATAAAAAAAAGTATAAGTATACAAACTACATGATATTGATCTGTCTTCCTTGAAATATCCATCTCGGTGCACTTAAGAGTATCTAATCTTTCTACCAAGCACACAACACCTCACTGAGAATTTTTCATAAATGTGAAGAAGTTGGCCTTTGCTCTAGAGCTCCAAAAATAAAGCCACAATGTCTTAGGGCTCCTGAGTCTGGCTACCACACTGCCCCCTGCTAAACCATCAAAGGGCAGATCCTAGAACCAGCACTGAAAGGTGCACAAGGCCAGAGACGTCATCTGGGGTCGGGCACTTTCTTCCACACTCAATGAGTTGGTGTCAGCAAGGACTGAGATCTCTCCTACACCACTGAGCACTTTTGGAAGCCAATGTTGTCTAATGACACAATTCAGCTTCCAGAATAGCTGAAAGGGTTGCTTTGTTTGGGGACCTTTTCTCTTTGGTTCAGTTCATTAGCTTCCAAGAATAGTGACAGCATTTCCAAGACATGGCAGTGTTCTTCCACCTTTTAAAAACAGCTGTCTTTTCTCTTCAGTCCTGACTTTAGGTACATACTGCACCCAGTGGGGAACCTGCCACACTTTCAATATGTCATAGATAAGTGCAAAAGTGATTACATGGTCTATGGTGAACCTAGAAATTCAACAGCTTCAACTAATAACCAGTTCAGCCAATTTGCAGCATTTCCTGGATTTCTTCTCCATTTCCTCTCAAAAGAATGTTTGGTGGCTATAACAATGCCAGCTTTATGAGAATGGTAAAGCACTTTCAATGTTTTCAATGAAAAAATTACTCCACATAAAGTTTTCACAGCTTTTGTGAACTGCTAGTAATGTGTTCCAATTCCACTGGATTTCATATATGGGTGTGGGAAGTAAATTTTTTCAGGAAAAATTATTTAAATAAAGTTAAATTGTATCATTTTTCATTTTGTAAAAGCAAATACAAGAGTCTGGGGTAAAGCTCAGTGGAATGGCACTTGCTTTGTATGCATGAGGTCATGGGTTCCAACATCAGTGCCATAACTAAACAATATTATCTTATTCTTTACACTACATACTTAGAAATTCATGAGTTGACATAAGCCTCATGGAAATACTGGTTATCTTCTGAATTGACTCAATAATTCTAAAGATCATTGGACCAGGCCCACAGAGTCAGAAAAATACTGATGCTGGCCCTGCTCCCACACTCCAAGATGTCAGCAAAGTTTTCGATTACTTATAATGTTTCTGAATATTTTTTCAGAATACATATACAGGACTTCTCTAAATTTTGACATCTTCCTTGCATTTGTGAAAAACAGGAAAACAAAGACAAATTTCTCAGTATCCTCTTTATTTTATTTAAGGTTCCACATCGTTATTGCTGGCTTCAGGTGAACCAGTATGAAATTTCCAGTGTCACGGAGACCTGATATTTAAAGTCCTGTGTTTACCTTCCTGCACTGAGAATCATATGGTTGAATACGAACAATGAAGTTCATCCTGTCCTGTAATTATTAACATGTCATACTCTTTCCTCTCAACGAGGAGGAAAAACACCTCCTTTTCCCCTAATAAAAATATTCTGTGAACATCGTTTCCTCTGTTGGTTGTCAGAGAGCTAAACAGACAAGTCTATCTGGCTTTTCTTAATTATCCAATTTCTGTTATTCTAAATTGATATATAATTAGCATACTATTTAACTATGAAAACCTTACCATTCAAATCCTGATTTCTAAAGCAATGTCATAACTCAAACAGATTTGCTATCTGCTGCTAACTATAATTACCATTAAACGGATCTGTTTTACAGTACTTTCCCAAGACTGAGTTTCTTTAGAGTTTAATTCCACTATCTCCACTTATCACGGACAATTTGAAGAGCAACATGTAATATTCCCCACCCAAAAGTGACACTGTCAATATAATCTTTTATTCAGCTTTCTGCTTGTTAAATTCTTACACTCAAAATAACAATCTTAAAACAATAACTATTTTTTTTTGCTGAAGATCTGAAAAATGGAACAAGAAAAAGAAAAATTATCCTTGCTTCTATTATCCAAATTCAAACACTACCACTATTCATAATATTCATATATTTTAAATTATTATGGCTTGTATCTAGTTATCCCCCCAAAGCTTCATGCAGTCATGGGGTGGGGACTCTTAGACCTTGAGAATAACTCATAATCCACTCAGATTATGGGTCTTAGTGCTGCTGGGATTATAGGTGTGAGTACTACACACAGCCTGAGGCATATAGCCAGAATGCAACTTAAGGGAGACAGACTTCCTCTCCGTAGCCACTATTGCTACCCTTTTCTCTCTTGCTGTTTGTCACTGCCATGAAAGGATGCTCTCTGCCCTGTACGACTCTGCCTTGGAGCCAGCTGAGTGTGGACTGAAAACTCCAGTAACTGTGAGCTAAATAAACCTTTCCTTCCTTCATTTTGGGTGTTGGATATTGTCCTAACAATGAGAGAAGAGACAGAATTTGGTACTAAGAAGTGGGGTCATTGCTGTGACTGAATCTGACCCTGTGGTTTACATGGTGAATGGCTTATGGGAAGGTATAAGAAAGATTTGGAGAGGTCATCCACTAGTGAGGAGCTGGAATGCCTTCAGTTCTTCTGTAGGGGAGACTCTGGTCAGAGCTCAGAAGACCAGAAGCCTGAGAGAAAGCCTGCCTGTAAGGGCCAGGCTGGGGAGGTTTGCGCTGGGAAAAAGGACTGCATTGTTTGTTGGATGGACCCCAGATGCTTTGTGCTATGGATTGGCAGAAAGTCCATCTAAATTTTGTTCATATCCAGAGACTTTGCCTGAGACTGAAATTAATCATGGCAGACCAATTAATCGTTCAAAAGATATCTCAAAGCAGCCAAATATTAAGGCTATAGCATGACTGATACTGAGGGCATTTATCCAGATTTATGTTGAGAAGCAAGAGAAAAGAGTACAGCAGGATGATTTAAAATGTTGTGAGTTTGGCCACAAAGGAAACTCCAATAAAGCTGTGGACTACAAAGATAGATCTGAGGCCACAGGATCCTGAATGCACCAAGAGCACAGGCCCAGTGTGGAACCTTCAGCAGAACCCCCTGCAAAGAGGCTAGAGGCAAGACACACCCAGCTGATTCAGGAGCAGAACATCTTGCCAGAGTGATGCAAAAGGTTCACCTGCAAGGTTACAGCAGGAAGAAGTGGAGCACAGAAGCCAGACCCAAGCCACACCCACCTGGAAGAGTGTGAACTTCATAGATCCAGAACTGGTGCTAAGGTAATAACTAAATCTAAGCTCTACACCAAAGGTCAAAAGTCAGTGGTATGCAAAATGACAAAGGGAAGGAACAAAAAGCAGTCTCAGGCCCTGAGTCCACCCAGTACAAATGCAAAAGACACTAGCACAGAGGATATTGGAAATCACACACCTGAAATCTCTGAAATAATAGCATTGGAAGTAAAGAAACAACTGCAGAAAGGTATAGAAGAGATCAGATCAGAAATAATTTCTGAAGTAAAAAAAGTAGTAATAACTATAATCAAGGAAGTACTAAGTGCTTCTAAAGAATACACTGATTAAAAAAAAAGAACAAAATATAAAAATGGTGAATCCCCTGAACAAGCAATATAAGAAACAAATAGAATCCATGAACAAGAGTCAAAGTGATATACAGGAAATTAAAACTTCAGTCACAAGCTGGCAAATCCACTTGAGTGAAAGTGAAAATAGACTCTCTGACCTTAAAGACACCATTGCAGCTAGTGAAAAAGTAAGCAAAGATCTCTTTAAAACACCTAGGATGGAGGACAAAATAATTCAACACCTTCAAGATGATGCAAAGATGAACAATGTGAGACTAATTGGCATCAATGAGAAAGAAGGAGTCAATACAAAAAGAATATGGATGGAAGTAATAGCATCTTCCTAAACATAGGGAAACTTCCTAAACATAGGGAAACAATCTGACATTCAGGGAACCAAAGCATATAGGACTCCAAATAACATCAACCCAATTAAAACGACTCCCAGACATTTAATAATCAAGATCCCAGAATTCAGGGATCTGAATTCTGTTCCCAGGAACAGTATACTAAAAGCCGCTAGAGAAAAAAAAAAACAGATCACATTTAAAGGAAAACCCATCAGAACAATGGAAGATTTCTCTTCACAAGCCATCAACTCAAGAAAATCATGAAGCAAAGTTCTTCAAGTCTTGCAAGAAAACAAATTCCAACCCAGACTGATACCCTGCAGAACTCTTTCAAGTATAATGGAGAAGTGAAATACTTCCATGACAAACAACAACTAAAGAAAGTCATGATGACAAAGCCATGCCTGCACAGACTAATAAATGATGTTCTAGAGAGGGAGCAAAATGATCACAACCCCATGAATGAGGATGGAAAGAACCCACCAAATAGAGCAAACAATTAAACACAGGAGAATGAGAGGTATACAGTAGTAGTCTTTCAGTTATTCTTTTGTATACAGCAGCAAAATATTTCCATCCACACACCCTATAAATGGACTTGTCTTGCACCATATGGCTCATGATTCCATATGGGTCTACAGGGTGGATTTCAAGGAAATAGCTGTAGCTCAGTCCCACAAGTGACACCTGGCCACCAGTAAATGTCATGGTCATTATCCAGGTCCACAACACACTAGAACTTTGTGCGATATCCTATCTCCAAACTGTCAGAAATGATGGTCATTTATTTGTCACCCCAGTATTTATCTTCTGTTTTATTCTTAGTACTTCTTTACTATCATGAAAACTTTTTCTTAGTTCAATTGTTTTGAAACATTTAATTTTAATTAATTAGTATTTAATTTTCTGAATATTGCTTAACCTTAATTTTTGTTTTAACATTTATACTATATCTTTGAATTGCAATTTATCTAAAAGACACCATATGATATCTTCTCCTAGTATTAGAAACTTTAAAACGTATATTTCTATTTTCTG
>PVKA01043838.1:0-16537 GCA_004027165.1 Ctenomys sociabilis
TTTTTAAAAAAAAAAAAAAAAAGAGCACCTTTGCACTGTTTTAAATTTCCATCAGCTACATAGAGAACTTCACATCCTCCCACACGCTTGTCAACACTTGGGAATACCCATTTACAATCTTCGCCTACTTTTCATTAGGTTCTCTTTTTACTATTGAGTTGTGAACATTTCTGTTCAGTTTGGTCTTTTGAGACAGCTTCCCTACATAGCCCAGGCCAACCTTGAAAATGCAGTCCTGTGTCTCCGAGCGGCTGGGCTGACACGCCTGCACCGCGCCCTGAGCTTCTAATATGTTTTCCTTAGATTCTTCAGGATTGTCTATAATCTGTCACCAGTAAAATAGTTCTCCTTCCTTTCCCATTGGGATCTTTTATTTTCCTGTATAAATGCTCTAGCTTGAGTCTCCAGAACAATGCTCAACGTAAGTGTTACAAATGGTTATCTTTAGTCTTTTCCTGATTTTATGAGGAAAGCAAGAAGTGACAGACAAGTTTTTACTCATATCTCATGGAGCTGGACGAACTGTTCCACAGGACGTTCTCCACCTCCCGCCACCCTTGTCTGGCACATCCTCCTCCCACAAACCACAGACATTTGCCAGCTTACAGAAGACCCACTAATTGTCACCCTCTGCTTAGGTGCTTGAAATAATAAAATAAAACACTGAAACTTGCATCTCTGGAGTCACAGCCCCCACCTGTGACACTAGCAAGTTCTCTAATCTTCTTGCACATAAAATATAAGCTAAGAGGGTGAAACATTTTGTTTTTGAGAGACAAAGAGCCAGGTTTAAAACTGCCAAGCTCTGAACCCACCTTTCCTCAGCGTTTCTAGCTACTGCTGGCTCCTTGGTGGGACTACAAACCTAGACTCTCCTATCCTTAAAATCCTGTGTGTGCATATACCCCTTGGGATCACATCCATATCCTCAGCAGGATGAAACCCTCCAGAACCTGGTCCCACACTCTGTGTGATGAGTGCTGGGCTAAACACTCAGCCAGCCACTCAGTTCCCAAGCTAGGGGACACTCTGAGGAGGGACAAGGGCAGTGCTAAAGAACGCCACACGCACAGCGGCCCTGGCACCATCCACACAGGACTGCTGAGTCTGTTCTTCTATTCTCATGCCTTCTCACTCCCTTATCTCCTCACACACAAGCACCTTCGCATATGCCATTTCCTTTGTGAGCACACCAGATCCTTCTCCTGCAGATCTCAGCATAAATGCTACTTTCCCAAGGATGCCTTCCACCTCTGTCCCACCAACACTGTCACCTCCCCAAGGCCAGGTGCTCCGACTATGTCCCCTACAGTGCCCAGAGCTCCCCCAGCACACATCTCCATGGCTCTAGGATGGCACGAGGGATCATGTTGATCTTCCCAAGAGTAGTAACTCCCAGGGCCTGGCACCTACAAAGTGTTCAGTGTGCAGCACAAGGAGAAACCCAGAGGAACGGGGAGGAGCAACTTTCACTGCATCACAATGAAAGGTTCTCCCAATGAGGTCTCACTTTCTATCTCCTCTTCTATGAGCCCACGAAAATGTTAATTGGTGCTCTGAGGGCTGGAGATATAATGCTCATGCTATAGGTTTTTTAATTCTTTTTTTTTGGACCAGGAATCAAAACCAGGACCTTGCACTTGCCAGGCAGGCACTTGCGCCAGTGAGCTATATCCCCAGCCCTAAATTCTTCATAATAAATCTGGGGGAAAAAATAAAGTGAACTCTGCCTTCATTCCTAGTCCTACCTTCCTTGGAGAATATTATTTAGTTACAGGACACTCAGTGATAATCTGTCATAGTAACTCTGCCACCATCTGATGGCAGTGTCATACAATAGAGTGGGATCAGCTCATAGAACACAAGATACTCTGGTGATGGCTGGGTTCCATCAAAATCCTGGGATTCATCAACTTCTTTGGGAGCCTTTCCTCTAGGCAAGGAGAAGTGGTGCTTGTGGTGAGAAGAAGAAGAAGAAAAAAAAAGATGCTGGACAGGGCAACAAGCTGCAAAGGAGCACAGAGCCAAGATGGAGTTGAAGTAGGGGAGCTGAGCTACATGGATCCAGCTTGCTCTCATGAAGGTATAGGGGCCAATCACCACCTGGTCACGTGTGCTCAATTCCACAGCAATGGAACTTGCATGAGAGAGAACATTGTTGGCAATAAAGAAACAGCACCTGTTTGTGACAGCTGCTCCCACAGGGCTGTGCAATCATAAACAGTTCTAGAAAAACAATTGGCAAGGACACTAACTTTTTGAAGTTTAGCAGATGAAGACCCCTTACTAACTGTCCCCTTTGTCCCCTCCTGCACACCACTCCTGAGGGAAAGAACCGTCACATAAGGGCAGCTGACCTAAGGCTCTGACACTTGCCATTACCTCTTGCTGCTTCTCCTCATTGGGGTAGGTGTCTACAAATACTCCCAGCCCCACAAATTTGTCCATGTTTCCAAACACAGGCCCTAGAGAGAAAGAACAGATGATGAACAATGAGATAAAGCCAAGAATCGATAAAAGAATAATAGCTCCCTGTGATGAAGGAAAGGCGAGATTCAATGGCTCCTGGGCCTCTCTTAAGATGAGAACACACAGGTAAAGGCACCTGGTAAAGTGTGGGGCCTGTAACCAGGGTCCAGTCAGCAGCTGGAGTTGTTTGCTGTGGAAGGCAGGAAAAGAGAAGGCCACTGCGATCCCACTACAGCATCTCTCTGATCCTAACGGGCTGCTAAGGAGCCCCTGCAGAATCATGCTTCACAAACACTCCACATAGATCGTATCCCCAAGAGAAAACTGAATTCCCAGGTTCTACTTCTTGCTGCAAAAGATAGCAGGTCAAATCAAGTTGAGTCTGACAGCTACCCAGGGCAAGGCTCCCACACAAGGGAAAATACCTAACACCTTCTGTCACTCAGAGTGCTGAGACTGTTCTCTGGACGTGTCCAGAAGAAACCAGCTCACCAACCAGCAGCATTCAGGAGAGCTCGGGCTTCACCCAGCTGCTGGGCTAAGTTTCACAGGGAAACTTGGGAGGAACTTTGGGCAAGGAATCACCTATGTGAGTCACACTCGGCTGGACCCAGACCCCACGGTAGAGACTAGACAGGCCGTGTTCATCGACAGATATCGAGGGAGAGGGAAAACCCTTCTCTGCAAGAGGGCACAGAAAAAGCAGGCCCGCGACCCTCACACACGAGCAACGCAGGGTCCCCAGTACCTGGCTGCATCCGATCCTTTGTGTACCAGATTGCAAGCCCGTCCCCATGCAGATTCTTCTTGCCCTGACCATGGATCCTGAAGTGCACCTGCAACTCCCAGTCTCTCAGGAAACACGGCTGCAGTGAGAGAGAGAGGCACTGAGGTCAATGAGGAGCAGGAAAGCAGACCCCCCCCAGCCCTCGATGGCTCCCCACAGACTAGGAAAACATAAATGCAGTCTTAAGGCTGAGGCTTAGAAACGAAACCTCAGATTTGTGAAGTGTTCAGTCATAATATTAAACAGACTGAGCCAGTCAGCCATTTAAGATATTTCCCATGAGAAGTGAATAAAAAGCTCAATTATTTTCAACATCTCTCAGCAGAAACATGACAGTACTCCACTGCTGGAAAAGGCAAGAGAGGCCACCATGATCCTACAGCTGTCTAGCAAAGTCTCAGTCTCCTCAGTACACAAGGCTGGACTAATCCTCATTTGCAATTTAAGATCACTGCTCTGCCAGAAAGACTCTAAAAGGCTAGGATTTAAAGAAAGGTCAAAGTCTTATCCTTAAAAAAGAGTAAGAAAAGCTAAGTCATTATGCCGAGGTTTCCAGGAATGATTAGTGGGTGCTATAAACAGCTCTAATTCATTGGGCCTGGCCCTCTGCCCAGGTGAGGGGCAAGCATGAGCTCTCAGGTGGAGGGCATGTCCCAGCACCCCAGACCCTCGATGTTACGGCCAGGAAGCACAATGTGCCAGAGGCGACATGTGCACCTCTGCTGAAACATTGGGACGTGGGCACTAATCAGACTCTTATTTCTCTTTTTGAAAGGAGAACTTGCAAAAACAGAGGAGGAGGTAAGTGACTCAGTGCTCTGAATAGTTCAACAGTTTTAAGGAGACTCAGGGAAGCTCCTGGTTAAAGTCCACTGTGAAGAAAGCAGGTAAAAGAAGCACATCGGCCAGCTGGGTTCAGCCAAACAATGTCCGAACAGATTGTTCCAGCTCTTTGGAAATGTACTGCTTGATCATTTTTCACTTTTCATTTTGAGTTCCTGGGATATTTTCCAAAAGCATTAGAGGAATACAAAGTGAAAATGAAAGGGAGCTGGGTACCTCTGCTTATAGCGAGGAACCTGCGAGCTCCAATAGCTTAGCCTCCTCTGATGAGCCCAGTCCCTGGCTTCATTCTGGGACTTTATCTTCCTGCTATTTCATTTAGACTCTCTAGCAAGGTGAAGTTCAGGGGCAGAGCGCTGCCCTGTAGCCAGTAGGTAGCTATGAAGCCACAGGAAGATGGCAGAGCAGTTAAGGGCACACTGAGTCAACAGGCATTTGTCTCAAGACAGCACAATGCTCTGTGGCTTTCCTCAGGGCTGTGACTAATAGTGGCTCTAACGCTTTGTTGCATCAAACTCCATAGGGAGCTTTTAAATCCCAATAGCCAAGTGTACCCTCTTTCAATTACACTGCAAACTCTGGAAGTGGGGCCCAGGGATCAATGTCAACAGCAGCCAAATTTAAGAATCACTGTCCAAACAAATGTGTCCCACACAAATAACTCAGAGACAGCCCCACAGCTCTTTCTGATAGTCAGGGAGCAGAGAATGTAGGTATCGGAGAATCTAATAGAGGGTAAGAGCACTAGACCTGAGGCTAGAATTGCTGCTTAGAGACAGCTACTAAGATAGCAGCAAGGTCTGAAGTCTTGGATATAATTGTTTAATTCCACCCCCAAGAGTCTCATCAACGAAACCTGTAACAGGTGAAATGACAGCACACATTTCCCTCCCCATTTTAACTTTCCAAAGTCTTTTCATGTCTACTCTTATACTCACAACAGCCCTGGTGGGTAAGCAGAACAGGTCTTAAGAAGCTCACATGAAAGATGGAGAAAGGGAAAGCGCAGGGAAAGACAACCTGCTCTGGGCCCAGGGTGCGCCTGCGAAAGAGCTGGATTTAGAAGCCTCGTCTTTCAGCTGCCCTTTACATCTGCTGCCGTGCTCTGCACTCTGTCCAAAATCGAGCTTGGCACTACAATCTGGGTTACGAGGCCAGCCTGTGCGAGAGCTCCCAGAGAAATTTCCCTTGCCTCTGAACTCCTTGAGAATTCTCTGCTCCCAAAAATGAACAGGGGAAAAGAAAGAGTTCTCTTTTTGGAGGTTCACTCATCTACAACCAATCAGAAAATTCACGTAAAAGATTATTTTTTCTTTACTCATGGGAGCCTGAAATATCAAAGGAGGCCAAAGGACCCCCTAAAGTAACAGGGTCATAAAAGGTTTAGAAAGAGTACAGGGGGGTCCACCCATTCAGGGCCCCCCTCCTGTCCCTCTCTTGGACAGGAGCTTTCTTTCCCCCAATAAATATATTCTGCTCTAAAAAAAAGAAAGAAAGAAAGAGCCTGGAAACTAAACAGAAAGCATCATCTTACACTTGTACAAAATCACAGTACAACACACCAGGAATAGTGCATTCACTTCTTGTGTCAATGAAGACAATGCAGCTAGCAAAAATCCAGAGAAGGATAAAGACAACAAACAGCTCAGTGATTTTTCATATGGGGGAAAAAAAAATACTTTTTTGAGATAGGGTTCATATGTACTTCAGGTTGGCCTTGAACTACTCAGTCCAGACTGGCCCTGAGTTCCCTTCTACCTCAGCTTTGCAAGAAGCTGGGGCTATAGGTGTGTTCCACCTTGAAGGCTCTAGTCTTCCACTTTATAAAACAAAATAATTAAAACAGAAATATGCTATTAAACCCCAGTTAATATCACTATTGAACCAATCAGGACTTAAACACATTTCTGAAAAACAGATTCAAAATTAATTGTTTGCTATACTTAGGGCAATGCAGAGCATTTCCTTAAGTATCTGATTTCTCTATTAAAAATGTTACCTCTGATTTCTGAAATAAAGATCCCTGGTATTGATTTAAAAAAAAAAAAAAAAGCCGAGAATACTAAAAACAGACATTAAAAGTAATCAATATGCCATCACTGAACTTTTTACAATATGGGGCTGTCAGCAACACAAGAGGTAAAAAATCATTCTTACCACCCGATTCCACAAGGCACCCTGTTTACTCTGCATATCTGGAGTGAGGCGGATGTACTGGGTCATCACCATGGCATTGCCCATCAGATTCCACAGTGAGGAGCTGCCTGTGCCCACACCTACGGGGAGCAAGTGGCTCAGTTCATATCCTTCAACACCAACCCATTCAAAGACCTACCATGGATTCTCCATGACTTGAAGCCATTATCTTTCTTACTCTTTCCTGTCACTCAATTCAGTCGCCTACGTTCTGTCATACTTTTTTTTTTTTAAGGAGTCTCATTATGTCGCCCAGGCTGGCCTTAAACCTCTGGGCTCAAAAGAGTTCCTCCAGCCTAAGTCTCCCAGGCAGTCAAAACTACAATCACATGTATATGTCTGGCTACAAATAAATCTTTTTGTTGTTGTTGTTGGAGACAGGGTCTCCCTGTGTAATTGGGCTATCCCTGAGCTTGTGGGGATCCTCTTGCCTCAGCCTCCTGAGGGCTAGGAATATGGAACTGCACCAGCATACAACTCTTAAATCTTAAATCCTTACCATCCTTACAGCTTCTCTTCCCAAGGCTCATGTGAGGTGAAGACCCCCCACAGTACATCAGAGCTATCACTTCCTGCAAGCTGCAGTAACAATAGCTCAGATCTACTCCCATTTTATAAGTGAACCTTTTAGCACTATGAAAGAAAAAAAAAAAAAAAAAGCTTGCCCCTTGGGCCTGTGGGCTTAATTTTTTAATCCTTTAAGCTACTTCTTCCCTTCCTCAAACTATAAACTCCTACAGGGGAAAGTTAGTTTCCGTATGTCCTGCAGTATGACCAGCACTTGGGAGGCAATGTAGCTGCTGGGTGAATAAATGATGTTCCGGTATCCACACTTCAGTGGGGAAGATTGCGCGTGTAAGCCATCTCACTGACTTGTACCATTCTTACTTTCTGGTCAAGCTATGCATAGTAGGGTCCTGTGACCGACAAACACAGCAAAGTTAACCAGCCTTTTTCATCATTACGGATCATGGCCAGAAGAGCAGTACTGTAATCAGCAATAGAATTTTAATCTTTCTCAGTCTGGTCAATTTCTACCCAGTGCTAACTCCAGTTTTATTTCTGGGCACACACAGCTACATCGCGATCAGGGCTGGGGGCTTCCAGTCACTCCCCATGGTCCCAACTCCTGCCCACATGGCTGCTGCCCACTTGGAGCTTCCAAAGTCGCTCGGTGCCCGGAGCACCGATCCTGGAAACTTCTAGGACTGGCGGAGAGGAGGGGGCGGATCCCTGTCCTTCGCATTTGGGGTGCTCAAACGTGGGTCCCTATGCCCCCGACCGTTTCCTCTGGACGGAGAAGTCCTTGACGGCCAATACGGCCACCAAGGAAAAAGGGTCGCGAAGTCCCCCTCCCCGGACGTCAACCTCGCCCCGGGCGCCTCACCCTGGTAGGGCTTCGACAGCGAGTGTTCCCGTTTCAAGTATTCGAACGCCTGACCCGCCCCGACGTGCCGAGGCCCCTGCCCAGACCCCAGCAAAAGAAGAAGGAGCAACATCCTGGACCCCTCCCTAGTCGACCAACGCCGCCGCCAGCGCTGCCACCAGCCAGAGGAGCAGAGAGACACCGCCATCTTTCCCACCGCTGTTCCTTCATCAGAAGCCCGCCCCCTCGCCCAACCCATTGGCCCTCAAGACCATCTTTCCCGCCTCCCATTGGCTCTTGTTGAGAACCCGCCTCCACAGGTGAGTATCTCACCGATTGGCTGTCTGTCGTATCAGTTGCCTTGCCAACCCAAGAAAGGACCCTGGCCGAAAGTTCCGACTCCCTTATTTGCATTTGCCCTGAGCTTTATTAGGCCTGCTGGATTAGTAGTGATTTTTATATTTAAAGCGATAAAACCTTTCTTGCAGTCCGAAGCTGATGTTCTATGGTCTGTGCCCTAGTACCTTCCTGACCGTACGGAATTTATGAGTCAGATGATATAAAACTAGAAGAAGAGCTGGGTAGATCGATCTGCGGTCTAAATGCCTGCCTGGCAAGTGCAAGGACCCCCATCCTCCCGTACTACATGCTGAGACAGGAAGATTACTAGGAGTCCGAGGTGCGTAGCGAGACCCTGTACCAAATAAATAAATGAAATGAAATAGAAAGATTTAGAACTGGAAGGAGAAATAGACAAATCCACAAGTGAAGTAGCTGTAAAAAATTAAAATTTATGAAAGACTTGAGCAGCACCATCAACCAACTTGACCTGATGACATTTACAGAAACTCCACCCAACAGCAGAACATTCTTTTCAAATACACACAAAACGTATGCCCAGAAATTTGGGGCCACAAAACAAATCACAAATAGGAAAGAATTGAAAGCACACAAATAAATCAGCATCAACTCCATCCCTGGGGAGAGGGAGATGGCTCAGTGGAATACTTCCATCCCTCCTATCTTTTTTTTTGTTTTTTTTCCAACCAATGGATTAAACTCAGACCTTTGCGCTTGCCAGGGAAGCGCTTATTCTACTGAGCCATCTCCCCAGCCCCCTTTCTTATTTCTCCAGAGCCACCACAACCTGTGCCTCCAGCCTGGTCTGGGTCTCTGTTCTCACAAGGTCACCAAAGTGATCTCAACTATCTAAACATAGTACATGTCAGGGTTAAATGAAATTACATTGGTAAACCCTTAGCCGAGGCCCCAGGTATGTGGTAAACACATTCCATCCTCATCATTGTTATTAACAGGACCTTTGATGGATTGCTGTCATCTTCTACAAGCAGACTCGAGTCCCTCAACTTGGCATACAGCTCTCTGCTGTCTGACCCTGCCTTCAGCTCCCGTCCTCCACTCTGAATTTTCAGCTTCCTGACTGGCTTCCTCAATTCCCCTTTTTTTTCCAGCAGCCTACTTCCTCCTGGAGGCTTTCCACGACTCTCTCAGGCCAGATCTGTGCCAGTCTCAGCTCTGAGTGTGCTTCACACACATCTCTGACACACCTGTCATCAGATCTGTGTCTGTGGCTTCTACACAGACTTCACCTAAGTCAACTCTGTTGGGCTGGGGCTGTGACAAAGTGACAAAGTGCTTTCCTAGCATGTACAGGCTCCCTGTTCAATCTCCAGTACATCCCCACAAGCACACACACGCGCACGCACACACACACGTGTGCACATATGCACACATCAATTCTTTGTTTCCTGAGCAATAGTATATTTACTAGGAGAAACATAATATAAGGGTGTTGTGCAGGAAATCAACTTTTGAAGCTATTAATCCGTTAATCTTTTACTCAGTCTACACAAAGCAGATACATGGTGATAGGACATGAAGAATTACAGTAAATCTATTCATGCATGCACATGCTGGCTTTACAGTCACTCGTGGGCCTGAATTACCATGGCATAAAAGCCAGTTTTGAGCCGGGCGTGGTGGCGCATGCCTGTAATCACAGCACTTGGGAGGCTGAGGCAGGAGGATTGTTGTGAGTTCAAGACCAGCCTGAGATAGAAAGTGAGCTTATGGCCAGTCTGAACTGCATAGTGAGACCCTGTCTCAAAAAAACAAAAACAAAAAAATAAAAATAAATAAATAAATAAAAGCCAGTTTCCTCAGTGAAGCATTCAACACCATTCCCAACCTGACTCAAATCAGGCTGTACACATGTCTGTTACATGCGTCACTGGAATTGTGTAGCTCAATTAGCAGACTATGCATTTGTCTCCCAAGGAGGCTGGGAGCACCTGGCCACAGGAAGCACGCCTTACTCATTTCCTATACCAGAACCCAAGTCCTAACCCATCACTAGTACCTAGCAGGGATTGGAAGTATTTCAAATAATTATTTCTACAGTATTTCTGTCAGTGTGCATGTGTGTGTGTGAGAGAGAGAAGAAAGTTACCATTTATTTATTTATTTATTTATTTATTTGTACAAGGATCGAACTCAGGATCTTGTGTTTTCCAGGTGGGCACTTATGCCACTGAACTATCTCCCTGGCCCAAAAGTTACCATTTAAACCTTTACTTTATGCATTGCTGAAGATCTTGGGAAAGGCTTCCTGCACACTAGACTCGTGCTCTACCATTGCACTACACTACCAGTCCCCCTTTTCTTCTTCTTTGGGGTAGCAAGAATGGAATCCAGGAAGGGTCTACAACTGAGCTACATCCCATTCTTTTTAATTTTAATTAATTAATTAATTATAGATTTAATTATTTAATTAATAGATTAATTTATTTATATCAATTAAATATTAACTAAACCAACTCATTTATATATTAATTAAATTGATTGTATTTATTTATTTGTTTGTTTGTTTTGCAACTAGGTCTCCCTGAATCACCTACATTGACCTTTGATTTGCAGTCTTCCTGACTTGGCCTCTGGAGTTGTGATTACACGGATGTGCCCTTGCCCAACTCCCAGCCTTCATTTTAAGTCTACTGTGCAGTCAAAGGAGCCTTAAGTTTATGATGTTGTATGACCCATCTTTTGCCTTTCTGAGAAATTATTGTCAGCAGACCTCTCACTGTAAAGTTCTTCATTATGAAATTAGATAAAGAAGAGTACAGAAAGTGAATACCCCAGATGATTTTGCTGTGACTGTTGCAATGGAAACAGCTCATTAATTAATGAGGAATATGTCAAAGGAAAGGAATGGAACCCTGCACAGAACCTGCCTGGCAAGTGCAAGGTCATGAGTTTGAGTCCTGGTACAAGGAGGAGGAAGAAGAAAGGATGTGTGGGGAAGTCTTCAGCCTTCGCCTGAATGGCTGAGGAAGAGCAGTAGTCTTGATCCGGAATGTGCTAGAGCAGTGCAGTTATCAGCTACTTCTCAGACTATAACATGGGGAAGAAAAAGGATGAGTGGTGGGATTCCTGCGGTAGCTGCTTTCCGGAAGTCACATGTTCAGGTCAGTTTAGCACTGTCCAGGGACTGCAATGAAAGGAAAAAGGAGCCAAGCACCCTCCGACAACACACGTTCACACGTACCCGTCTTTTGTTGTAGTAATTTTTTTTTTTGTTTGTTTTGTTTTGTTTTGTTTTGGACAGACAGGCTATGTCGCTATGTAGTTCAAGCTGACCTTGAACTCGCAATGTAGCCCAGGCTGACCTCAAACTTGGAGAGATCCAGCTACCTCAGCCTGACAAGTAGCTGGGATTCAGTCTTGAGTCACCATGACGGGCTACAGGTGTCTTCTGAAAGCTGCATCAGACCTTGATCCACTGCCCTTTCAGCCACCTAATTTTCCCCACTTTTCCATGGAGTTGTAGCCTGTGACCCAGGGCCTATAACTCCAGGGCAAGGGGCACTCAAATACATTGCCAGCTGTACACTGGATAATTCTTCCACTTGCCAACTTCAAAGCCAAACAGGTACACTTGGAAGCCAATATCCTTCCCTCTCTAGGCCCATCGTTTCTCTCCCTTCCACCCTTCATTTCTAAGCTTTGCCATTTCCTTCAGGTTTGCTACCAGCCCAAACCCAGGACCCAAAGGAGGGCCTCTTCAAAACAGGTACGACCATCCCTCCCTCCTTAGGGGCCGCACCGGGCCCGGGGTCAAGCCCTGTCTTCAGCCCTCTAGCCATAGCTGACTGGGTCAGCGCTTTATCCCTCCAGCACAGCAAAGAACAGCTCTGATGCTATCTGGACAGCTACTTCCAGCAGTGACTGCTCAATGCAGTGCTCCATGCCCAATATCCTTGTGTACCTCTGAAATACACAGGGGCTGGGCCTCACCCCAAGTGTCCCCACAGCCATGGATCTGGCATGGGATCCAGGATTTGGCTCTGAGGCTCTCCTCAGAATAACAGGACTACAGCTTTTTCACATCCACTATCTCTTCTCATCCTCACGAGATGCAGACTTTAAGATGAGAATATCTGCACTCACTCCATGGAGCATGAATACATTCCTGACAGAGAATGATGCCTACATTTAGCAATGAGATTGAGAGATTAAGATTTTGAAATTTGGTTTAAAATATGCAGGGGGGGGGAATGAGACATTGTGTGTGTGTTGGGGGAAGGGAGGGCAAATCTTTTTTTTTTTTTCAAAAATCCCCAAACCAGTAGGATTTTGATAACCACTGAAGCTGGGTAGGAATACAATAGGAATCCCCTGATAGCTTTATGTAGGACATTTGCTTTAGTGAAGAGCTTCGCAAAATCTCCCCTGGAGATGAGATGATTAGAAAATGTATTGTGTGTATAGTTATTTTCTAAGTTTCCTAGAGAAGACTGGACATGGTGGCGTGTGCTTGTAATCCCAGTGCTTGGGAGGCTAAAAGCAGGAGGATCACTACAAGTCTCATCTGTGTAGAGAGACTCTGTACTAAATACATTAAAAAAAAATTCCTAGAGGGAATAAAAACTGAAATGAAGGGGCTGGAGAGGTGGCTCAGTGGAATAAGCACTTCCCTGGCAAGTGCCAGGGCCTGAGTTCAATCTCCAGTTCCACCAAAAAAAAAAAAAAACCAAAACCTGAAATGAACTACAATCTGGTAAAGTTGTGACCCATTCAATAAAATGTCATAACTGTGGAGATAAGATAAGAACAGTCAGGAGATGACATATATAAGAGTGACATCAATTCTGTCTAGGGGATAAAGTATTTCTAAGTATTCTGCATTGGATCTTCTTATAACTTTATTCAAATTGAATCAATTCTTCCAATATAATCATATGGACATCTAACATTGTAGCCCTCTTAGAAGTTTAATTTCTCAGTACAAATCAAGAAATTAGAGGAGCTGAGGAGATGGCTCAGTGGAATAAGCACTTCCCTGGCAAGCGCAAGGGCCTGAGTTCAATCCCTGGTTCCGCCAAAAAAAAGAAAAAAAAGAAAGAAAGAAATTAGTATTTGGAGTCAGGCATGGTATTGTACGCCTGTAATCCCAGCACTCAGGAGGCTGAGGCAGGTGAATCACTGCAAGTTTCAGGCTCACCTGGGCTATGTTCTGAGTTCAAAGCCAATGTGAACTATACAGTTCACAGTGAGACCCTGTCTTAAAAAAAAAAAAGAAAAAAAAAGGAAGGAAGGAAGAAATTGGTATTTGAGTTTGTCACTTAATTACATGTCAGTTGAATCAGAACAACATGCACTCCCCAGTCTACTTACCCACCCGTGAACTAACTGATAAACACCCATACCCAGGAGACCAGGTATCCGAACTACGATGACTCCCTCAGGAGTAGAGTGCCCAGAACGCAGGGTCTGCCTCTATGAAACTGCTTGTTGCAGGGTGAGGGCATGTGATTCGCCACGCACTCCAGCACAGGACTGGAGAGGGCGGGGAACCCCGGCATCCTCCAGTTGGCAGGAGAACCAGCTCTGCTCTGCGCCTGCTCCCGGAACGCCAGGCTCATGTCCCATGGTGGTGAACAACGAAGTGTGCAAGTTGGGCGCAAGCTAACATTGAAATGGTAACGACAAGGAGGTAAAAGCCATGCCAGCAAGGAAGCAGAGCTCCTGCCAGGGCTTTTGAGGGGTTAGAAGGGAGCTCTGGCCATTGCATAAGTGTGGAATCTCCACCCTGGAGACTACACACTTTCTAAGGTCCAACCTGTGCACCATTCACACGGTGCCCAGGAAGGGCCCATGGACCCTTGCGCCGATGACCCCGCTAATGTTGTTCTGGGGAAGGCCCACACAGCCACAGGACACCCGGCCACGTTCTCATAAGGTCCCCGGAGGGGTGTGACTCAGCAGACTCCCTTCCCAGTTCTATTTTGGGGCTGCTGTCATTACTGTTAAGTCTCACTAATTCCTGCTACATGACCATGGGGGCAAACTGTATAATCTTTCTGAGTCTTCAATTCTGTCTGTAAAATGGGTGATGGGACCTATCGTGTGTGTGGTGAGAGGCATGGAGTGGGAGACAGCACGAGTTCAAGTGGGCTGTGATTATAAGGGGTTCTGTAAGTGCGCACAATGCTGTTTACAAAGCTCTGTTATGGTTTGCTTTCTTTCTGTATCAGGAATTGAACTCAGAACCTCACACTTGCCAGGAAGGTGCTGCATCAGAGATAAATCCCTGGCCCTGTTATGGGTTTTCTGTTGAGGTTTTGAAAGGTATTCTGGCAAAATGACTTTGGTCCCCTTAAAAAATAAGTACCATGTGGCATGCGGTGTTTGTTTGTTGTTTAGCGGGGAGGATATTTTTGCCTGTTTCTGAGACAGTGTGTTGCTTTATAGTTCAGACTGGTTTTAAACTCACTATGTAGCCCAAGTTAGCCTTCCTGCCTCAGCCTCCTGGGTGCTGGGATTACAGGTGTGCATCATCACACCCAGCTAGAAGTAAAGGTTTATAAGTAAAGCAGTCGCTGGCTGATTTGAGGACACTGCTGAAGGACCCGAATGCAGGTTGAAATGACTATTGTGCAATTTTATCATGTAGGAATGTCAGAGCTATGTATGGCTTTCGAGGACAAACAGCTAAGGAAAGGTCAGGTCTCATCTCCATTGACCATCTGCCCTTGGAAGATGAGCAGTCAAAACAAAACAAAAACAAATTAGGGAAGGGGCAGGGGAGATAGTTCAACAGAATAAGTGCTTGCCTGGCAGGCACAAGGGCCTGAGTTCAATCCCTGGTTCCGCAAAAAAAAAAAAAAAAAAAAAAAGGATGAGCAGGTCCTGGGAGTGAGGAAGTCATGGGGACAGTTAAACCAGGGAGGGTGTAGCAGACAAAGTGGGAAATGCTTTCTGTGTTCTGCCTGGGACAGCATCTGGCTGGAAAAATGTAGGCTCTTCAGGCAATCAGTTGATGGAGGGAAACCAGCCTGCCCTCCTCTGATGACCATTTCCAAAAGATATCTGCAGGGTTTTTCTTCTGGTGCTACCAGGGATCAAACTCAGGACCTTGTGCTTGCCAGGCAAGTGCTTACTCCACTGAGCTGTTTCCCCAGCTGCACGTTGTTGGTGCAAGGTGGAAGCCAGGAAGTCAAGGTGAGATGATCAAAGATGGGTGGATTAAAAATTGAATACTTAAAAAAAATTGATATCAGAAAAAAATTTTAAAAACCCTGAAGGTTAATGCGTAAAAACACGCCAGAGAGCCAGGCTCAATGGCACATGCCTCTAATTCCAGCGCACAGGAGGTTGAAGAAGGAGGACTGCTGAATTCGAGGCCAGCCTGGGCCACACGGTAAGTTCAAAGCCAGCCCGAGGTACACAAGGAGACCCTATCTCAGAAAAACAAAATGAACAACGACAAACAAACAACTAGACGCAGATGACTGGCTGTCTCTGTTGTCATTTGTCCTAGGGATGGAAGCCAGGGCCTTATGCATGCTGTTATGGCATGTGTCCAGATGTCCCCTAAGAGCCTTGTGTGATCATTCATGGGTGAGGCTTTTTCAAAGGTTGCTGGCTCTAGACAATGAATTCATGGTGTGGCACCAGCATCGAGGAACACTAGCATTAAGCGTGTGAGTGCTGTCCGCCCTGACTGCGTGCTTCCTGCCTGGAGAACACAACAGGTGAATGAAGAACTATGGCTGTCTCTTGTTGTTTTTGCGGTCTTCTGCCACCAGTAAATTGCTTCTCCTCTCTGATGTCCTTCGCCCATGCCACCCTGCCTGGAAGCCAGCTTTTTATAGACTAAACCCTTGACATGCTGTAAGCTAAATAAACTCTCCCCCCCCCCCTTAATTTTATTATTTATTGTTTGGGTTCCAGGAATTGAACTCAGGACCTTGAGGTTGCCAAGCAAGTATTGTAACACTAAGCTATATCCCAGGCCACCCCCACTTTTTCTTTCAATGTCAGATATTTTGTTACAACAATGAGAAAAGTAAGGCCTCTATTAAACATTGCTTTGCCCCTACCTCCACCCCCAGCCTGAAGCTGTTATTTATTTGCTCATAGTACTGGAGATTGAACCCAGGACCTTTGCATTGAACTGTGTTCTTCCCCCATGCTTATTCTATTTTTCTTTTCTTTTCTTTCTTCTTCTTCTCCTTCTTCTCCTCCTCCTCTTCTTCCTCTTTCTCCTCCTCCTCCTCCTCCTCCTTCTTCTTCTTTTAGATAGGATCTGCAGTTTTTTGGATTTTCTTTGCTTTTTGTGATGGGGGTCTTCACTATGCAGTTCAGGCTGACCTTAAACTCACTATGTAGCCCAGGCTGCTCTCTCTCTCTCTCTCTCTCTCTCTCTCTCTCTCTCTCTCTCTCTCTCTTTTGTTTTTTTTACAGTGTCTATAGTGTGTTTTTTTTTTTTTTTTTTTTTTTTTTTTTTTTTGTCTTTTTGAGACAGGGTCTCACTATGCAGTTCAGGCTGGCCTTAAACTCACTTTGTAGCTCAG
>PVKA01043839.1:0-16536 GCA_004027165.1 Ctenomys sociabilis
TTTTTTTTTTTTTTGGTCTTTTTTGAGACAGGGTCTCGCTATGCAGTTCAGGCTGGCCTCAAGCTCACTTTGTAGCTCAGGCTGGTCTCGAACTCACAACAACCCTCCTGCCTCAGCTTCCCTAGTGCTGGGATTACAGGCATGTACCACCACGCCCAGCTATAACCATCAATGTTAACAGTCTTAATTCACCAATTTAAAAAAAACAGAGTAGCAGAATGGATCAAGAAACAAGACTCAACAATACACTGCATAAAGAAATATTTAATTCAAAAAAATTCACAGACTAAAAGTCAAAGAACACAAAACAACATTGCTTGGGTCAGGAGCCCAGAAAAAAGCAAGGAGAAGTAAACTATAAAGATTAAAACTGAAGTCAGTTGAAGACTGCCAGAGAGACCTGATAGGCTAGCCCTGGCCACTCGCCAGAGTTTGCCGATTCTCGCCACCCTCCTTCACCCTGAATACAACCTGGGAGATGTGGTAGCCCTAACCCGGCCCCAGCAAGCTTCCCACCAGTTTGCTGAGTCTGCTGTTGGCCTGAAGACCACCAGGAAGTCCCCCACTACCACAGCAAACAGCAGGAGCTTTGCAGGGCACTACCCTGCACCAATCCATTGAGAGTCCTGCACCTCTTTGGCCTGCACTCATCATCAGATCCTTCTTGAACTGTGGCTTGCCCCCCGCTCCTTAATTAAATGGAAAGGGTACTGACCCCACTCAGCAGGAGCTTTGGTGAGCCTACCCTGCCGTTCCACACTCTGGCGAGCCTTGCTCATCTGTACCCTGACCATTTACCATCACTGCAAAAAATGACAAAAGGAATGAACAAAAGGTAATCTCAGACCTCTAGCCCACCCAAAACAAGTTCAGGAGACAAGATCATAGAAGAACTTGGAAGTTACACTCCTGAAATGTCAGAGATGATAGCAAGTGAAGTAAAGAAAGAACTCTATTAGCCCATAAAGAAAATAAGATCAGAAATAATCTCTCAGATACAAAAGGAAATGACAGTTCAATCCCTGGTCCCTCAAAAAAAAAGGAAATGACAGCAATCACAAAAGAATTACTCAATACATCTAAGGAAGACACAGATAAAAAAAAAAAAAAATAGAAAGGAATAGGAAGATGATGGAAACACTGAATGAACACTACATGAATAAATTAGAATGCATGAAACAGATTCAAACACATACCCAGGACCTTAAGAACTCCATTGAAAGCTGGGAAAACTACTTGAATGAAACAGTAGAATTTCAGACCTTGAAGAGAGCACATCAACTGGTAAACACAAAAGGAAACATCTCTTAAAAATAAGGAGAAGGGCCAGCCAAATAGCTCAACGGATTAAACTGCCTGCTTAGGCAGAATCAGGGGCCAGGAGTTCCAGCCCTGAGCCTACCATGCCAGCCCCATCCCGGGGGCATGCTGAGACTGGATGTGGTGGCAGATGTCTGTAATCTCAGCACTTGCATAGGCTGTACACAGGAGGATCACTACGAGTCTGATCTATGCAGCAAGACCCTGCACACCCTGTCCTAAATACATAAAGAGAAACCAGAAAATAACAATACAACAGGTACAAGATGATGCAAAGAAAAACAATGTAAGACTAATAGGTATCAATGTAACAGCTGGAGATAATACAAAAGACATAAAAAGTGTTTAAAGAAGTAGTAGCAGAAAATTTTCCAAACATGGGAAAAGAATCTGATACTCAGGTAACCAAAGCATATAGAATTCCAGCTAGCCATAATCAAAATAAATCATCACCCAGACATATAAAAATCAAGATCCCAGAAATTGAGCAAAAGAACAGAATATTAAAACTGTTATTACAGTAAAGAAACAGATCACCTATAATGGGAAGCCCATCAGCATCATGGCAGATTCCTCAACACAAATCATCAAATCAAGAAGAGTTTAGAAGGGCCAGCAAGATAGCTCAGCAGTTCCCAAGTGCAGGAACCAAGGTTTGATCCCTGGCATCACATACCAAGGTAGCAGAGTGAGCTGCCCCCAGGCACACTGAGCTGGCCAGTAATCCCTGCATGATGGTGCACACCTGTAATGCCAGTACTGGGGAGGCTGAAAACAGGAGGATCACTACGAGTCCAAGCTGCACAGCGAGACTGGGCCAAATATATTTAAAAAAAGAAGACTTTGAAGTGAGACATTTGAAGTCCTGAAAGAAAACCTGCAACCCAGACTGATGTATTGTGTAAAACTATCTGTTAAATTTAATAGAGCGATTAAATACCTCCATAACAAAGAACTGAAGACATGAATGATAACCAAACCAACCCTACAAAGAGCACTAACAGATATTTTAGGGGGAAAATAGGGATCCCACAGTAGGAAAACAACATGACAAACATCAACAATACATATCAGTTATCACCATCAATGTAAATCACCTCAATTCACCAACCCAAAAAAGCAGACTGGCAGAGTGGATAAAGAAACAAAATCCAGCAATATGCTACATATAAGAAACACATTTAACTCAAAAAGAAATTAATAGACTAATGTCAAAGGATGGAAAACAATACTCCATGTTACAGGAACCCAGAAAAAAGTAGGAGTGCCTACTCACTGACAATGTCAATTCAAACCAAATGTAATTAAAAGAGACAAGGTCATTACATACTTGTTAGGGAAAAACTGTAAGAGGAAGAGATAACTATAAATATATATGTACCTAATGTAAGAGCAATCAGCCATATAAGACAAATTTTAACAGATGTATTGGGGGACTTTAACACCCCATTGACACAAAAAGATAGATCAACCATGTAAAAAATGAGCAAAGAAATAACAGAACTAAACCAAACTTGTGAAGAAATGGACTTAGCAGACCTTTACAGAGTGTTGCACCCAACAGCATTAGAATACACATTTTTCTCAGCTGCACATGGGACATTCTCCAAAACAAATCATGTGCTAGCACATAGAACATGCTTAAGTAAATGCAAAGGAATCAGAATTATCTCATGCATATTACCTGATCATACACAGTGCAACAAAATGGGAAATTATTGACAAACGCAACAACAAAAACTCTATTATAAACACAAGGAAACTAGTATCCTTCTGAACAATCAGTAGGTCACAGAAGAAATTAAAGAAAAAACTTAAACAAGGGCCAGCCAGAAAGCTCAGCAGACAAAAGCGCCTGCATAGACAGGGGATAGAGGACTGGGGTTAGATCCCCATGCCCTGCTGGCCCTGCCCCCAGGGTGCTCTGAGACTGCAATTGAGACTGGGCGTGGTGGCATAAACCTGTAATCCCAGCACTTGAGAAGCTGAAAACAGGAGGACCACTAGGAGTCTGATCTGTGCAATGAGATCCTATAGACCTTGTACTACATATATAAAAAAAAGAAGAAATTAAACAATATTTACAATCTCATGAAAAAGCATATACAACTTACTGGAACCTGTGGGATGCAATGAAAACTGTCTTAAGAGGGAAATTTATAGCGATAAATTCTCACATCAGGAAAACAGAATGAGCTCAAATAAGCAATCTTATGCTGCACCTCAAACTCCTAAAAAAAGAGCAAGTCAACTGCAAAGCCCAAAGAAGGCAAGGAATTTTATAAATCAGAGCAGAAATAAATGCAATGGAGATGAAGAAAGCAATACAAGTTGGTTCTATGAAAGAATAAATAAAATTGATAAACCCACAGGCAACCTCATTTTAAAAAGGAAACAAAAAATTCAAATTCATGCAATGAGGAATAAAAAGGGTGCAGTCAGCTGGGTATGGTGGCCCAGGCCTGTAGTCCTAGCACTCGGGAGGCTAAGGCAGGAGGACTGTTGTGAATTCGAGACCAGCCTGAGCTACAAAGTGAGCTTAAGGCCAGCCTAAACTGCATAGTGAGACCCTGTCTCAAAAAGACAAAATAAATAAATAAATAAATAAGATGAAGTCACTACAGACACTGTAGAAACTCAGCAGATTATCAATACTTATTTCCAAAATGTTTGCTCTCACAGAATGGAAAACATAAAAGAAATAGGCAGATTTCTAGGTACATATGAACTACCAAAGCCAAAACAAGAAGATATAAAACTTCCGAATAACCCAGTATCAGTCTGTGAAATTGAAAATGTAACCAAAAATTGCCAATAAAGAAAAGTCTAGATCCTGATGAATTCACAACTGAATTCCACAAGAAATTTAAGGAGGACCAAATGCCAACTCTCCTCAAACTCTTCAATGAAACCGAAAAGGAAGCAATTCTCCCAAGTTCATTCAGGCAAGTAAGTATTATTCTGATACCAAAACCAGAGAAGGACCCAACAAAAAAGGAGAACTACAGGCTAATCTCTCTGATAAAATCCTGAATAAAATACTAGCAAATAGAATGCAACAAATCATCAAGAAGATTATACATCAAAACCAAGTGGGATTCATTCCAGGAATGCAAGAATGGTTTAAAATATGCAAAACAATAAGTCAACTGAGTCAAAGACAAAATTCACATTGTCTCAATAGATGCAGAAAAAATTTTTGACAAAGTCCAACACTCACAATAAAAACACTACAGAAAATAGGAATAGATGATCTTTAACTCAATCTGATGAAAGCAAGCCAACAGCCAAAATTATACTTAGTGGACAAAACTGAAAGCCTTCACTTTAAAATCAGGAACAAGACAAGGATGCCACTTCTACCAATCCTGTTGAATTAGACTTGGAAACAATAGCTAGAGCAATTAGACAAGAGAAAGAAATAGAAGGACAAATGATTAAAAAGTAAAATTATCATTATTTGTAGATGACATGATACTGTGCATACAAAATACTCAAAATACTACTATTTCATTTTGGAAATAAAAACTCCACTAAGAGACTTGAAGATTTAATAAACAAATTCAGTAGTATGGCAAGATACAAATTTAACAGTCAAAAAATCAATAGCATTTTTTTCTGTGTGTGTGTGTGTGTGTGTGTGTGAGCGTGCGTGCATTTGGTACAGGGTCTCACTACACAGCTCAGACTTGTAGTGATCCTCCTGTTTTCAGCCTCCCCAGTGCTGGGATTACAGATGTGTGCCCTATATCCAGACTCTGTCACCAGCTCAGTGTGCTGCAAGGATGTGGCCAGCATGGCATGTGGAACAGGACATGGAACCCTGGTCCCTGCACTTGCCAAAGCAGGTACTTCATCCACTAAGCTATCTATCTCACTTGCCCTAAAAGATCAACAGCATTTTTATTGATGCTAACACCAAGAAAGAAATTATGGAAACCACATCTTTCATAGTAACACTTCCAAGATGAAATACTTAGGAATCAATCTCACAAAGGAAGTAAAAGATTTATACAGCGAAAATTATAGTGCTCTCAAAAAAATAGACTGAAGGGTCTTTCTGAAAAATGGAAAGATATTCCTTGCTCCTGGATAGGAAAAACCAATACTGTGAAAATGGTCATATTCCCAAAATTGTTATACATATTCAATACAATCCCAATTAAAATATCATTAGTATACTTCACAGAAAAAAAATTCCTAAGATTCATCTGGAACCAGAAGAGACCTAGACCTAGAATGGCAAAACAATTCTGGACAAAAGAGGAAAGGCAGGAGACACCACAATCCCTGACTTGAAACTATATTACAAGGCTATTGTGATAAAATCAGCATGGTACTGGCATAGAAACAGACTGAGGATCAATGGAACAGAACAGAAGATGTAGACAGAACTAGGACACTGAGCCTCCTTATCTTGACAAAGTAGCCAATCATGTTCACTGGAAGATAGCCTCTATAATAAATGGTGCTGGAAATACTAGCTTTGCACATGCCAAAGGCTTAAGTAAGTGGACCCATGCCTATCACCATGCGCAAAACTATAGGCAAAATGGATCAAAGATTTAAATATTAAGACTGAAACACTAAATCTTCTGAAACAAAAATTTTATCTTAACGACACATAAATAGGTAAAAAGTTCATGAACAAAAATCAAACTTCATGGGAAACACTTCAAAGAATCAACAATTGGGATCTCATCTTTTTAAAAAATGTCTGCATGTCAAAAGAATTCACCAACATAGTAAAAAAAAAAAAAAACCATGAAGTGGGAGACGATTGTAGCTGACTGTCCGTCAGACAAAGGACTCCTATCTAGAACATACAAAAAATTGGGGGGGGGACCCTTCAAAATTCACACACCCAATCAAAAAATGGGCATCTAAGATGAATATACATTTCAAAGACAAAGAGATGCAAATAGCAAATAAATACATGAAAAAAATGTTCAACATCATTGATCATTCAAGAGATACAAATTAAAACAACACTGAGATACCATCTTATGCTGGAAAGAATGACTGTCATCAAGAAGTCAACCAATAACAAATGCTGGAGGGGCTGTGCAGTAAAAGGACCTTCTCCACTGTTGGTGAAAGTGCAGACTGGTACAACCATTATGGAAATTCCTCAAAAAGCTAGGACTGGAAGTCCATTCAAGCCAGCTATTCCCCTCCTATGTATTTTTCCAAAAGAACTAACATCATCATACCACAGCAATATATGTGCACCCATGTGTATAGCAGCACAATGTGTCATAGCTAAATCTTAGAAACAATCCAAGTGCCCATCAAGAGGAGTAGATGAGCCGGGCGTGGTGGCGCAAGCCTGTAATCCCAGCACTTGGGAGGCTGAGGCAGGAGGATTGTTGTGAGTTCGAGACCAGCCTGAGCTACAAAGTGAGCTTAAGGCCAGCCTGAACTGCATAGTGAGACCCTGTCTCAAAAAGACCAAAAAAAAAAAAAAAAAAAAAAAAAGAGGAGTAGATGAAAAAGCTATAGTATTTTTACACAATGTAGTAGTATTCAGTGACTTAAAAAGATAAATTTGAGGATTCTGTAGATTAAATGGATGCATTAGACTATACTGGTAAGTGAAATAAATCAGATTCACATGTGAAAACACTGAATTATCTTACTAGTGTGAGAACCTCAAAGAATAATAAAAATCTCAAAGGTACAACAGATACTGTGGAAAGGAAAGAAATTATTCAATGGGAAGGAAAAACTGGGATGAGGTAAAGAACAAATAAAAGAGAAAAATATATTTAGGTATATATGCAGAATAGTTTGAATAACTATTGTCCATTTCTGCTTGTCTTTTCAAAGTAGCACTTAATGCTTTCAAAAAAAATTTTCTTACTCTGATTTTTTTCTTTTTTGAATTTCTTATAACTGTTTTGTTGATTTTTTTTTTTTTTGGTCAAATGACTTTTACACATTTATATCAGGTAATGTGAACAATCAATTTGAAGCTATCATCATGCAATATAGAAACCATTGTTGAATTTCTATTCCTTTTTTTAGTGAAATCTTGTATCATTTCTAATTTTTATTTCAATCACTATTTTGTATCCTTTAAAAATTTAAAAAAAAAAAAAGAAACTAAGGTCAATGAAATTGAGAAAAAAAATATAAAGCATCAATGAATCAAAAAGACTTGGTTCTTCAGAAGACTACACAAAATAGACAAATCTGCAATTTAGCCAATCTAACCAAAACAAAAGAGCAGAATCAATACAATTAGAAATAAAAAAGGTGAATCACAATGAACACTGCCAAAATCAAAGATTAACCCAAGTATCACAAATTTGGATGTCCTCAGCCCACCTCATTTTTGCCAAAAGTGCCATACATATTCAATGAAAGACAGCCTGTTTAATAAATGGTGCTTAAAATGAGACCGGTATTTTTTCACTCTGCACTAAGTTCAAAATCAAACGGGATCAAAGATCTAAATATTAGCACAAACACTCAATTTGCTGGAAGACAAAATAGGTAGAACTCCTGAAGACACTGGTGGTGCAGGCAAAGCAAAATCCTAACCTCAAAGAAACTATTGCAAAGAATCAACAACTAGAATCTCTTCTTTCTCCTTCCTTCCTTCCTTCCTTCCTTCCTTCCTTCCTTCCTTCCTTCCTTCCTTCCTTCCTTCCTTCTTCTTTCCTTCCTTCCTTTAATATATTTAGTACAGGATCTACAGGGTCTCATTACACAGATTGGACTCATTACACAGTAATGATCCTCCTGTTTTCAGCCTCCCAAGCTCCCAAACTCAAGGATTACATGTGCACACCACTACACCCAGTCTCAAACACTGTCTCATCACATCCCAAGGGTGGGGCAGCACAGCACACCAACTCCAGCCCCTCTGTCTGCCTAAGCAGGTGCTTTACTCTGCTGAGCTATCTTTTGCACAGCAAGAAAAACCACCAAGAGGGGGCCAGGGATATGGCTCAGTGAAATAAGCACTTCCCTGGCAAGTGCAAGGGCCTGAGTTCAATCCCTGGTTCTGCAAAAACAAACAAACAAACAAACAAAAAAAGAAAAACCACCAACAGAACGAAGAGACAACCCAAGGCAGGAAAAAATTCTTGCGAGGTACTCCACAAAGGACTACTATCTAGAATACATAAAGCACTCAAAAAGCCAGGCCACCCTAAATTTAAAGACTCAATCCAAAAATAGCCATCTGAGCTCAAGGCAAGTCTCAAGATAAAAAAGTAGAAATTACAAATAAATTTATGAAAAGATGTTCAACATCACTGATCATTTGAGAAATTCAAATTAAAATAATGCTGCAATTCCATCTCACCCTGGAAAGAATGGCTATCATCAAGAAATCAACCAGTAACAAATGCTGGTGGGGCTGTGGAGTAAAAGGAACCCTTCTCCACTGTTGGTGGGAGTATAGACTAGTACAACTACTATAGAAATCAGTGTGGAGAGATTCCTCAAAAAACTAGGACTAGTGGTCCCATTGGATCCAGCTATTTTCTTCTTGATATCTCCTTAAAAGAATTAAAAACATCATACCACAGTGATATACACAAACTCATGTTTATAATAACAGTTTGTAATAGCCAAATCTTGGAAATAGCCCAAATGCACAGTAGCTGCTAAATGAATAAAGATGTGGGGCATTTTACACAATGGAGTACTACTCTGCCAACAAACTGCAGGCATTTCTAGGTAAAGGGATGTACCTTGAGACCCCACTCATTCATTCATTCATTCATTCATTCATTCATTCATTCATTCATTCATTCATTTATTGTATTTTAGGGAAGGGTCTATAGGATGTTCAGGGTCTCACTACACTAGAAGGGACTTGTAGTGATCTGCCTGTCTACAGCCTCCCAAGAGCTAGGATTATAGGCCTGCACCACCACACCCAGTCTCAATTGCCATCTCAGCACACCCTGGGGGCTGGGCTAGCATGGCAGGTTTGGGGATGGAACCCCAGCCCCTGGGATCCCCCACTCAAGTAAATTGGACAGGGGTGTAAATGCTATATTGTTTCTCTGGTGTGAGAAACTAAAAGTTCCAGAAAGGACCCAAATATATATAAAAGATACTGTGAAATAGGAATAAAACGTTCAAATGAGAATAAAGAGGGGGGAGGAAAGGAAAAGTGAAAAAAAACTGTATGCCAATAAATTCAGAAGAACTGCATAGATCCCTAGATACATATAAATTACCAAAGTTAAACCAAGATTTTGAAACCTTGAACAATCCAGTAACAGACTAAAAACCTGAACAGTAATTTTCTTTTAAAAAGTGATTTTTGAAAAACCCTACACCTAAGAAAAGCCCTGGTCCAGAGAACTTCACTGATGAATTCTACAAGAACTTCAGAAAAGCTCTAACACCTCAAGCTCTTTAATGCAAGTGAAAGAGAATGAGTATTCCCATTCCTGGGAACCACCTTACCCTGACTGGTTATGAACTAACCAAGACAGAGAACTACAATACAGAACAATCTCTTTAAATATAGATACAGAGGCTGGGAGATAGCTAAGAGACTAAATTGCCTACTCAAGCGAGCTTAGGCAAGTGCAGGGATCACAGTTTGGTTTGATCACTGCGTGTCATATGCCAGCCTTGCTTCCACAGCAGGCTGAGCTGGCCACAGAGTCTGGGCATAGTAACACACACATGTAACCCCAGCACTGGGGAGGCTGAAAACAGGAGGATCATTATGAGTCTGACTTTGTATAGTGAGACCCTATAACAACCAAATACACAGACAGACAGACAGATCCTCGACAAGACACTCACTGGCAAATAGGCTGGCCAAACAGCTCTGCAAACTAAGGTGCCTGCCTAGGCAGAGCACAGTGGCAGGGGTTTGATCTCAAGTGTGCTGCGCTGGTCCTTTCCCCAGGGTACACTGAGACAGAAATTGAGACTGGGCGTGGTGTGCAAGCCTGTTATCCAGCACTTGGGAGGCTGAAAATAGGAGAATCACTAAGAGTGCAATCTAAGTAGTGAGACCTGTAAACCCTGTACTAAACACATTTTTTAAAAAGACACTGGAAAACAAGGCAAAAAACCACTAAAAAGATTACATATCAAGACCAAGCAGGACTGCTGTGAGTTCAAAGCCAGCTGGGCTACAGTGACTAGCCATATTCTTATCTCAAGAAAGAAGGAAAGATTAAAAAAAGAAGAAGAGAAACTGACAACAGAAAACAGGAGAGAAAAAAAAGGAGGAAGAAGGGAGGGGGGAAAGAAGTAGTACCACCCAACAGGTTTCAGAATATTAAATTAATTTTTAACTGTGGTATATAAGGTAAAATTTGCCATTAATTAAAATCGCTAACTCATTAAGTGGCATTATTAATCTCCCAGAAGTGTACAATCACTAATAAAAGGGATGTCAAAAGATCACAGATAGTGTTCTTGGTTTTTTTAAAGTGAACCATTGTACCTAACAAAATATTTTTGCGACAGGCACAGTAGCTCTTGTCTCTAATCCCTGCTTTCAGGAGGCTGAGACAGGAAGATTGCCACAAGTTCAAGGCCAGTATGGGCTACACAGTCAAGCCCAGCGAGAAGTACACAGCAAGACTCAAAATACCCCCAAAATTTATTTATGTTACATTGTATTTAAAAGCTTAGGTGACCAGGTGTGATGGTACATATCCACAATCCCAGCACTCAGGAGGCTGAGGCAAAAGGATCACTGTGAGTTGGAGACCAGCTTGGGCTACAAAGTGAGCTCAAGGCCAGCCTGAACTGAACAGTGAGACCCTGTCTCAAAAAGATCCCCTCCCAAAAAAAATCAAATCTTGAACTACACATTAAATGATACTTCAACTGACTACCACAATCTTAGGTATCATGAAATCAGTTTGGTGTTCATTTTATAGATAATTCTGTAGAAATTCCATTTCTTTGTGCAGTTTATAGTCTTTAGTCCTCACCAATGTGATCATGTCACACTTTTCTTTCAATCAACACTGCCTGGACAAGCAGAATGCTTACGTAAGTAAGTATATACGTATTATTCCCCAGGTCGCTGTAATCTTGTCAGGAAGCAGCCTGTTATAGTTTCTGGCTATTTCAATAAGTGACAAGATATATATGAAAACCCTGTGTAGACCACAAAGAAATATCCAAACAACAGTTACTGTTACTCACCACCAGATGGTGATCATGACTTATTTAAGGCAAAATTCTGACAAATTTCTTATAAGACAGACAATTAAATAAACCTCACTGTCTGAATAAAATGTTGGTGATTTACAAGTATGGTTCAAATTGCAACTAATAAAAACAAGTTCTGCATGAAGGAGGGTGTGGTGATACACACCTGTAACCCCACCACTCAGGAGGCTGAGGCAGGAGGATCACTGTGAATTCAAGACCAGCCTGGTCTATATAGTGAGTCCATAACCAGCTTTCACTACACAGTGAGATCTTGTCTCAAAAAAGAAAAAGGAAAAACAAAATCATATATTATTTAGTATTAACTATACATAATCCTTTTAAAATAACCCTAATGTTCATTATTACCACATGAAAAATGTCTTAAATGTCACAAAACATTGACAATTAAGCAATTGTAGACTCTCCATTAACCAACAAAAGGAAGTGTATTTTATGTTGCCTGTGCAGCAAATGCTGGCAGCATCTCTCCTTAACCCCCTCAATATTTCCACATACAAATCTTTGACAGGGAGCTTCTCTTAGGACAGAAGCTTAACCATACCCTTCCTGTATGATGAACCTGAGACACTATCTATGCTAGCCACCTCCACGGCGCAAGAGGAATGCAAAAGAAGTGCCTGGCCCAGCTGCCCAAAGGTAACACGGCCTGCACTGGCTCTCTCTTGCTCTGCTATCTCATCTCTCCTGCAGCTAGTACTTCCTGGCAACACTTCATAAACTACCTACACTCACATACTTGTCTTCTTCTGAAGGAAGCCAACATGAGATAACTTCTCAGTTTTGAAATTTATGAACATTCCCACAAAAACTATAAACAGAAAAAATTCTGGAACTTTGTCCAAGGAGATTACAGACCTGTAGTACCCAAAATCAAAGAGATTGGTTTAAAGAACCCTTCCAGCCAAACACAATAGCACCCACCTGTAATTCCAGTGCTCTAGGGTTTGAGGCAAGAGGACTGCAAGTCTAAGGCAGCTTGGGCTACTTACTACAGCAAGATGCTATCTCAAAAACATAAAACAAAGATAAACAAACATTTTCCTCATGAACTCTTAACTATGTTTTTAAGTTTTCCATCAAATGTTAACAGTTAAAGAGCCAGCCAAATAGCTCAGCAGATTAAAGCACCTGTAAGCAACCACAGGGGCTGGGGGTTTGATCCCCAGGCCTGCAGTGCCGGCCCTGCCTCCAGGGCACACTGAGACAGCAATTGAGACTAGGAGGCTATAAACAGGCAGGTCCTATCTACTAGTAAGACCCTTACCTAAAAATACAAAAAAAAAAAAAAAAAAGTTAACAGTTAAGTATAAAAAATAATATAAAAAAAATTAATACCATCACTCCTTATTCTTTACTCTTTGTGGGGAAACATCATTATCTAAATACTTCATTCCTATGTGCATAAAACGTAAATGAAAATAAAGACAACTGTTAGCTTAGGCTCCTACACTTTGGAGGACATTAAAGGTGCCCAGGGGTGGTTTCCAAAAACTGGATGCTTCTGAAAAGCCATAAAGTATGAAACAAATATTTTCACTTATAAGTGACTTCAAATGGATTTCTAAGTGTTCTGAGCTGGGCATGGTGGCAAACGCCTACAATCCCAGCATCTGAGGCTAAGATGGAAGGAGATTCAAGAGTTCAGGGCCAGCCTCAACTACATAAGAAGACTCCATCTAAAAAACACCCTGAAAATACAAAAAGCGGGGTTCACCTTAACTAAATTAAAAGTGCCCAAGTTCAGAACATTCATATGAACAATACACCCCCCCCAAAAAAGTAACAGTACTACCAAAAAGTACCCTCTAGCTCTCACACACCTCTGCTTTCCTTTCCCAAGCAGCTCTCCACACTCCCAACTTCCACTTTCCCACCTATCCCATTTGCTCCTTCACTATAATCAGACTTCCAAAAGTCAAATTAAATTCTTCAGTCTTTGTCTTAATCTCAGTGGCATGTGACACTGTTGACCACACCTTCCTTCTTGAGGCCTGGGTATCCTGTGACACTACTTTCTTGCCATCTCCTCTAACCACTCTATCCTTTCTTGGGTCCTTGGCAAGCCTCTCCTTCTGCTCTGCCCTGAGAAGCTAGTTCTATTTTGATATTTCATTTCTTTTGTTCCCAAGTTTCCAGACTTTCACTCCAATGTGAGGACACTGCTGTCTCACTCTGCTGTTGACACCATATCTGGAACTGTGAGGCCTTACCAGAGTGACTGACTCTACAATAAAGGGCCAACTTTCCTCTCTCAGCAGAAGCTCAGAGTAAGCAGCCGCTCCCTCTTGTTTAATGACTCACCTGAGCTCCCAAACGCAACATGCTACTTCCAGGCCCGGCTCTTACCATGCTTAGCTCCCTCCACTCTCACCTAGTTCTTCTCATCCTCAGAGTTCAAAACAATTACTGCTTAAGAAAAAAAAAAAAAAAAAAACTTTTTTAATGTATTTGGTACAGGGTCTACAGGGTCTCATTACACAGATCACATTCATAGTGATCCTCCTGTTTCAGCCTCCCAAACCCTGGGATTACTGGCTTGCACCACCACGCCCAGCCTCTACCTCTGACTCAGTGCACCCTGGGGGCAGGGCCTCGAAAGGCAGGCTGGGGATCAAACCCCAGTCCCTGCACTCTGCCTAACCAGGTGCTTTAGTCCAAAAAACCTTTTGAGATAGGGTCTCACTATATAGTTCAGGTTGGCTTTGAACTCATGATGTAGTTCAGGCTAGCCTCAAACTTATGATGATCCTTTCCTGAGTGCTGTGATTGCAGCATGTACCACCATTCCCACTTAGGACATCATTCTTCTATCTCACAACGCAGGAGAAAGTGCCCCCCAGTGTCCCAAAATAGACCCTTTTGTCCTTATGTATTGTACTGTATCGCAAGTGCTGCAATAGACATACCCCTCATCAAATAGGTTGGCATGTCTTCAGCACCTAGGACAGTGCTCAGGCCAGATGCACCCAATAAAAACTTAATTTAAGGAATGGATTCCGTCTCTGAAAACCCTCAAAACCCTGTTTTTCATAAATAAGAATTTCTCCTAACTGGTTAGCAAATGAATAAACAATAACACATGGTTCTTTCTCATGCTCAGAGAACCAGATGGGAGGTAGGACAAGAAATTTATAAACACAAAACATAGAAACATGTAAAATATATCTATTGGAGGATGTGCATTTGTGATACCCAGTCAACTATGTGCACACTGCCAACTTAAAGTAGCCCACCCGGCTGGGTGCAGTGCAGAGGCAGAACCCCAGCCCAGCACACAGCAGCCTGGGTCCAATGCCCAGCACCACCAAAAAAAAAATCAAATGAAAGTAACCAATCATAAGCCAGCTTGTACGAAAACCACACTTGTAGGAAACCTAACAAGCTCAGCATAAAAACACACAAATAATGTTATCAAAAAATGACACTTTCATTTCTATAATACCCTAGACAGCACACAACACCAGGACAGGCCACTATGACAGGCCAACCTCGGAGAAGACACTGACTGGACACTTGGCTTCCTTGCTCCTCCTGGCTACCCACGTCCAGCCTGGATCTGCACTTCCATCGTCCCAGATCTCTTTCCTACAGGTTCAGGTAACCAAAAGCATAGAGCATACTTTTATTTGACCTTTCTTTTAGTCTATTATTTTTTTAAAATCTTACATATTTGGTACAGGGTTTCACTATGCAGCTTGGACTCAGTATTCCTCCTGTTTCAGCCTCCCCATTGTCGGGATTACAGTTGTGCGCCACCACACTTGGTCTTGGTGGCTGGTTGGGTGCACCTGGGGCAGGGTGGGGACAGTATGGTACTGGCATGTGGTACCAGTGATGGAAGCCAGGTCTTTGCACTTACCTAGGCAGGCACTTAGACCACTGAGCTATCTCTGCAGCCCCTAACATTTTGAAGTAATACTTTTCAATATCAGTGTCCTTGTTTTTGCAGAACCAGGGATTGAACTCAGACCCTGACGCTTGTCAGGGAAGAGCTTATGCTACCAAGCCATCTCCCTTGCCCTTCAGTGTCCTTTTTGTGAATATAAAATCCTTACTTTTCAGTTCTGAGACAGACTCTCACTGAGTGGCCCAGGCTAAGCTGGAACTTGGGAGACTCTCCTGCCTTAGCCTCCTAGAATGCTGGGGTGTCAGGTGTGGACCACCCAGGCTGGCTGAGGCTGTGATTAGCTTTTGACTTTCAACATACACATGAGCCTATGTGGTGGCTGTCTTTCTCTGCCTGAGTTGTTTCACTGCACATACCTAGTTTCACTGAACATATGTATTCAGTTCTGTCTTTACTGTCAATGACAAGATTTTATTCTTATAGCTGAGTATTAGTCATACATATATTAATATTTATCACATTTTCCTTATTCGATTATGTCAGTATGCAGCTAGGGTTAAACTAATATCTTTTTTTTGTTGTTGTTTTTGAGATGGGGTCTTGCTACACTGCTCTGGCTGGCCTAGAACTTGTGATGCTCCTGGGCAGCTGAAATTACAAATGTGTCTCAGTACTTTTCATATTTCAATTACTGTGAGTTGTGCACAATGAACCGGTGAGTCAAATGTCCCTTTTAATGCTACATTTTACCCCATGGAGAGTAGCTTGATAACCAAGCTACTTTATGGTTTAAACCTGCTTTATGCAGGGCATGGTGGATTACACCTGTAAAACCCAGCACTCGGGAGACTAAGGCAGGAAGATTGCCACGAGTGTGAGGCCAGCCTAGACTACATAGAGAGTTCATGGCAAGCTTGGACTCAAAAAGAGGGGGAAAAAATCCTGCTTTAATATGTCCCCACTATCCACATGTGACATTAAAATTTCCATTTTTTTTATTAAAAATAATTTTATTGAGAAACAAATAGCAATGAGACAGTTTCAAAACCAATTAGTAGGACAGTTTCAATAATTAATACATTGCATATTGTTGTCTAAGTGGTAATTCACTGTACAAGATGAAGACAAGATATCCTGTCCACAAACAAGAACAGGTCGTTCCATTCACTGAATTAAGACAAAGTAGCTGCATA
>PVKA01043840.1:0-16536 GCA_004027165.1 Ctenomys sociabilis
AGAGAGAGAGAGAGAGAGAGAGAGAGAGAGAGAGAGAGAGAGAGAGAGAGGAGAGGAGAGGAAAAGAAAATGACAGATAAAAGATTCCCATCCCCTACCCCCACTCTTAGTAAAGTGCTTTAAGGCACAATTCTGAGCCTGTGGCAATAAGCCAAACTATTCCTCAGTTTTCCCATCTGTCAAGTGAATAAGCTGGTAGATTGGGCCCCTGCATGCACCCTTCTGTCTAGGGTTGTGTATCTTTACTCAGTCGCACGCTGGCTATGGCACGTGGGTATACAGGCTGCCTTTTAGGGTCTTGCCTTCATGCTGCAGATTGGCCTCAGCATCCCACCCTTCTCCAGTCCCTGCTCACCATCTTCCTCTGATGCCTGTGCCCCGGCAGGGCCCAGCCTGAGGCTTCTGGCTGAGCATCAGGACCACTGGGGCTCTGCCTCCTGCCCTCCGTGACCTTCACCATCACAGAAGGGAGAATGGGTGCCTCTGCCTTTCCCCCCACGCTGCTCCTCTGCTCCCAGTGTGAAGCAGGGGCTTCTCAGAGAGGACCCTGCAGAGTGCTTGGGGGGCATCCTCTGCCCCATCTGTGCTGTGGGAGGACTGGTTACTCACCTGGTGGAGGGGGGCACACTCCCAAGCATGGAATTCAAGTCTTGAGTTCAAAGCTGCTTGGTTCTGCTCTCTGAGGTCCTGTGAACCTGGGGCTCAGAGTCTGTACTCACTCAGCATCACTCCCATCCTGTCCTCTGTGGGTTGCTGCACTGATGTGGCCACGGATATCTGGAGGAAATGGTCCCTCCCCAACTGTCCTTCCCTCCTGTCTTGTCTCTCTGGGCTTCCCTGGATGTCCCATGCCAGGCTTTCCCCTCAGCAGCTGGCCCTCCTCTCACTCCAGCCTGGTGGGCAAAGCAACCCAGGTGACTTGAGGGTGGGTGGATTTTGGAAGAAACCCACCCAGCCTGCTCAAGCCAGCTTCTTCGAGAAGACAGGGGACAGACTCAGGAAGGACACAGAGACAGACAGGCAAACCCTGGGCCACAGTTTCGGGCTGGGCTGAGCTGGGCCGTTCCCATGGGCAGTTCACCACTGCTTCCGAAAATAACCACAGTGTCTGCGTGTCGGCCTCGTGCTGCAGATGCGCAGGGTAAACGCTCGTAAATCTCCATCTGGGGCCCGAGCAGAAGGCTGAGCACCAGAAGAACGTGGCAGTGCCGCAGACCCTCAGCCTCTCTGTCCCTTTTCTTGGTCCCTCTCTCCTTCTCCCTTCCTCCGAGTGTCTCCTCCGAGCATCCATTCGCCTCTCTCCTCTCCTTTCTTCTGCACCCTCCCCCATTATTAATCTTCCAGAGGCCCCAGCCTACCAGACGCCCACGGAGCGCATATTTTAATGCGCCTTCCTAGTCTTCCAGAACAACAGATGCGCTATCTACGACATTCTTCCTGCTCCTCGCTCCAACAGCAATCCAAGTGCAGACTGGGGGAAGCAGGACACGGGGAGAGGATGGGGGGGAGCGAGGACGGGACAAGAGCAAACCACCTTCCCGGAGCTCTTCCCCAAGAAGGGAACCTGCGGCGCATGGGCTGCTCTATGACTGCCCAGGGTTGTGAAGGCAGCTTGGGGAGCAGGCCAGGCTGACCCTGACCCTGCTGGCAGAGCCTGGCGTTGCAAGGCAGGGTGGGGATAGAGGTCGTCCAGGGACCTGGGGTGGGACTTCCCTCACCAAAGCGGGGAGCATGGAATTCAAGTCCTGCGTTCAAAGCTGCTTGGTAGAATTCTGTGAACCTGGGCAACCAGCCCAGGCCCTCATCTGCTGGCTCCTTCCCTAACTTTCAGCCAGTGTGGCCAGCATGTGCCAGGTCCACTGGTACACCCAGGATGGTGGGGAAATAATCACAGAAGAGCAGGAGGGCAGGTGGACAAGAACCCCAAGTGACCCTCCCTAGGGATGGGATGGGAAGGGCTGGGGTGGAGCAGTGGACAGCGGAGGGTGCCCAGGAGGATGAGGCCCCGCTGAGGCTGCACAGGGTGAGGTGAGTGAGGCAAGGAGGCAAGAAACACCACCCAGCATCATTACCAGGGCTGGCCTCTTGCCAACAGAGGGGGACAGTGGCCATGGGCAGGTGCCACTGGCCACACTCCAGGCCTGTGCCCCCGTCAGGATAGGGCAGTCCTGGCTGCCACAGAGGCCTGGAGGGCCCAGAGCTGCTTGAGCTTCCAGTTGTTCCTGAGAAAATAAAAAACATAGACTACTTAAGACATGAAACCTTATTGTTAAATGATGATGGCTTTTCCTTTTTTTAAAAAAACGTGCTGTGCTACCTCAGCTGTAGAGCTACGGGGTTGGGGGATGGGAGGGTTTGTGGCTATGGCCTGCGAATCTCTGGTTATCCCCCATACCGGGTCGGAGCAGGAGCCACCTAAGCCGGCCGCTGGGAGAGGGCAAGCCTGCTCCACGGGAGTCACTCCTGGCCCCAGCTTGAGCTAGTGCAGGCTCCAGCCCCGGCCTTCTGAATGTGGATGGGGGTGTGGATCTTAACCCTATTTAAGCTGTGGGACCCTGCTCAAGTTCTGTATTTCTGTGTCCATTACTTGAGAGTCCAAAGGGTGTTTGAGGTCCTCCACAAATGCATTCAGAAATGCAAAGTATTATATAACTAAATCCAAAATCAAGCAGAAATTCAGGCCCTATAAAAAGAAGAAAAGATGTAAAGTTTGTCCCCAAAACACAGGTTTCAGTGATTTCTGACCGCCACTGGAATTGGGCCTAAAAATGCTGCTTGAGCTTCCTAGCAGCCAAAGCAAGGAAGGAAACACACTTGTTTCATAGCTTGTTGTAGTTAGAAAATAAAAGTATACATACCAGTGGATCAAAGAGGCAATTTTCTTAATATGCAGCCTGAGATACAATTATTTCATGCTTCTCCCTAAAAGGCTTTTTTTTTTTTATGATGTAGTAAATGATAATTCTATGTGCTGCTAAGAATGTTTCAAGTTTCTTTTTTGTTTCAAGTTTCCTTAGCAGTTGCTTTAATGTCCTTCTATCCAGGTTGGCAGTGTAAACCAGAAATAGTTGTGTCAAGCGAGCAGTAATGGAAATGAGATTCAGACTTGCAGCTCAGCTCCCCATTGATCTGGGGACAAGTTATTCTGGGCCTCTTTCCCCACTGTGAGACCGCATGGCGTGCCCGTCTGGTAGGCCTGTTGATAAGCTTGAGTGGAATAACGGCTATCCAGCACCTGTGTTGGCTTCTGGCACATAGTAGGTCTCACTGTATGGACCAGTAAGGTTGCCATAATAAACTACTCCTATACCCTGAAGGCATTTGATTACTTCCTCACACCCTCTCCCACGGAGACCAGGGGTGCTAAGGACAGGCAGTACCGAGACGCAGGCTCTGCCTACGCAGTCATCTGGGGATTGAGGCTCTCGTTCTATGTGGCTTTGCCCAGTGCCACGTCAAGCTCCCTCTGCTCAGCGGGGAGATAGTGTGAGAAATACTCACCAGGGCTGGAAGTGATCTAACTCCCATCCGTAATCCATGGCCCAGGTGCCAGTCTCCTGCCACAACCAAAGGAAAGTGAGGCTGGCCAGTGTGGGCCACGCCCTATAGGTTTGACAAAAGAGGTAATGCAGTGTCAGGAGAAGCTGTTAGTGCTTGGAGTCATGAAGCTGGATTCCTGCTCTGGCAGGAGGCTCCAGCAGCTGGGGGGGGGGGCATCAAATGCCCCCAAGGCCCAGGGCCTTCCAGACACCCTGAGGTTCTCTGTGGTCTTGAGTCACAGGACCTCCACATGGTGGTCCTTACTTCCTATGTGAGGCATTTTCTGTTTTATGGACACTTGGGGCAGGAAGCCCTTCCGGTCCACTGTCTCCTCTCCTTGGACCAAGGTAAGGAGTTTCTTTCTCTAGCCCTTCAGCCATTCTACCAGCTCATACCCTTAGCTCAGAATGTTCTCCTCAACTGCAGGAGTCTGGGTAGAGAATCTAAATTGTCTCAGAGGCTCTAAGGCCTCTCCTCCCTAGGACCCTGCAGTCTTGACTAGGAGACAACATCAGCCTGTGCAAGCAGGAGGTTTTCCCTTAAGGTTCCATGTCACTTTTCAAAAACATTAAAGGCAGCTGGGTATGGTGGCGCATACCTATAATCCCAGCATGTGGACGGAGGATCACTGGAGTTCAAGACCAGCTTGGGCTACAAAGCAGGCTCAAGGCCAGTCTGAACTGCATAGCAAGACCCTGTCTCAATTAAAAAAAAAAAAAAAGATTAAAGACAGTTTCTGAAAACATGTAAGTTAGAGCAAGGTACCCACATAAACAACAGAATGAGGAAAAAACCAAACTGAAACAAAACAAAACAAAAGCAAAGTTGAGGCCTACCTGGAGCCACAAACAAAGCTCATTCACAAAACACAACCTGATACCCTGTGGTTAGGCCATAGACTTGGTGTTTAGCTTCCTGGAAGCCAGGATGAAAAGAGAAATTTGATCAATTACACGAATCCCAATAACCACACCACTGGAACAAATCTACTGCCTAAGAGAAGTCCAATAGCAGCTTCCTCTTAATGGATAGAGACAAGTTCACAACTCACCCATAATCACACAATTGGTGGGAGATGGACTGGCATGCAGAGTATCTAGATTTAGAGCCTGGGATCTAATCTACCTCCAAGCTCCAGAGCAGGTTTCTCCCAAAGGTTCTCACAAGTATGGACATGACGTGATAACTAACATTCTGGCCATACTCAGAGAAGGGGCATCATGTTCTGACCTTGCCCTTCTGTGCATCTCTGCTTCTTGCCACACATTCAGGTCTCCAGCCCCAAGGCACGGCCTTCCCTGACCCCAGCTGGTTTCTCACATGGCTGCCAGCCTGCTGGGGAGGGCAAGATGTCAGCCTGTCTTTGAAGCAATCCGTGCTTACAACTATTTCTTCCAGCTGAGTTTGGCTAAATATTTCTTTGATCATTCAACAAATTCTTGAGGATAGACATGGCCAGGCATCCCCATGAATGCAGCACACAAGACCCCATCATTATGAAGGTAGCAATCTGACAGTGGAGACAAATAGTCAACAAGCGCAGCCCAGAATATGTCTTTATGCATTATGGTGAGTCCATGAGGGAAGTATAACGGAGCAGCCATAATTTTGGTTGGGGTGGAGCCTTTCCTTCTCTTCGAAGGCAATAGCATTTCATCTGGAAATGAAGAAAAGAAACTGAGCAAAGAGGTGAGGGAAATAGCCCACTGGGTTGAGTGAATGATTGGCCTGGGGGGGGGGAGCCCTGAGTGGAGAAATAACTTGGAGGGTCAAAACTGAATGAAATCAGACTAGTTATTAGAAGACGGTAGATGAGTGGAAGAGAAATGAAATCAAAATCAGAAAGGTGGCCAAGGGTCAGAAAGGTGGCCAAGGGTCAGAAAGGTGGCCAAGGGTCAGAAAGGTGGCAAAGATGAAGGAAGATTACTTTTTGTTTATTTGCTTGAATTTGCTTGAAACTAGACTCCTTGGTAAGTGAATGCATTTCAGTGATTCTGTTTTGTAAAGCTGAGAACAGACTTTAGTAGTCAGTTCATTAAAAGGCTGGGTGATCAGTGGGTGGATGAATGGATGGATGGTAGGCCATATGCTGAAAAACTCATCAAGCCATCTCAAGCAGGAGAACCTGATGGGGAGGGATGGGATCCAGGATGCTGGTTAGAGCACTAGTTCCCACCTGCACAGATAAGAAAAGACTCTTTGGAAGAAGCTCCTTGAAGGAGTCTTTAGCTCTGCCTCAAGGAAAGTCATTGTGGTGGGTCAAATAAAAGCACTGAGGTGAAAAAACCTAATGGGGTCCATTCCGTTACAGAGAGAACTGAATTGGAGCCCAGCATGTGAGGTCTATAGTGTTCACCCAGATCCATCCAAAGCCAAGGGCTGGAGGAAACCTGGCAGATCATATGTAACCCCATGGTTACAGCACACTCTGAGAGCACAATGATGGTGACGATAATGATGCTGGTCTTACTGCACACCTACTATGTGCTAGGCTCTTGCCAAGCACTTAAAATACATTTGCTCATTAATTCTCATCACAATCCTGCACAGGCTGTAACAACAGGACTCCCACTCTATCCAATTTTCCAAATGAGAACACTGAGACTCAGACAGGGGAAATAACTTGCCCGTGGTCACAAAGCTGCTAAGGGCAGACAAGCCTTCTACCTCTCCAGGATAGAGCCTTATTTAGAAAGCACCTAGGATGCTTGGCACTGCTTAGCTCCGCTATTTGTGAGTGCAGTTCGGGGATGTTATCATTTCCTACAGCACGCTTGGTGAACTCTGTGGCACGTCAGGTGTCTTGGCCTGAGAGAAAAGCCGGAGGGGGCGGGTAGCATAGAGTACAGGATGAACGTTTTAATGTGGGTTTGAACAACACAACAAGATGCCTTCTGGGACATGCATTGGTGCTGCTAGGCTGGTGAGTGGATCTCTAATTGGATCTCATGAATGAGAAAAACAAGACACCAAAACTAAGATTTCCAAATTGTTTCCTGGACATGTATAAACCCCAAGTGCTCCAAGAAATAGCCGTCCGGTTGCCCAAATAACCTGTCACTTAACCATAAGCATTGCTAAAAAGTACCCAAAGCAGTGCAAATGAAATGAGAGATGAGCCGCTCTGGTTCCACCAATCCAGAATGCAAGATTAAAGCCAGGCGGGAGGCCTTTGTCCCAGCGCTGGGTGCGACAAATGAGCCTCTCTGTCTTTAGCCTGATGCAGCATAAAACCATAGCCTCTTTCTGGAGGGTACCTCAGTAGCCCTCATCAAATGCCTTGGAGTTGTGTTTATGCTGTGACATAGCCAATCCACTTTGGGGAACTTATTCCATCCAAGGAAAGAATTGGGGACATGGTTCCTCAAAGAGACCTGGAGGGTTTGGTACGCTGGGGCAGCCCACACTGGCTGGCGTGCAGTGTGTTCCTTCCATGACATGTTGGTGGCTTTAATCATGTCAGTAGCTTGAACAAGGCCCCAGTGGGAATATTTGCACTGCGGAAATTGGCAAATGTTGCAAATCGGGGCTTGTTTTTCCCTGGAGCCTCTAACATTTACCAGTTTAACAACACAGGGTGATCAAAAAAATGTAAAATTTTTAACAATGAAAACTCTTAACAAATTGGAAATTAGTTCCATATATGAAGGTTCATCCTTCCCTCACATAGCAATTAAAATACCATTCAAGAAGAGTGCTTAAGGTTGACACAGAGGAACATTCCAGAGGGTGCTTACGAAAGAGGATGTTTACAGATTTACAGGTACAGTTTGATATCAGACATACATCCCTGCCTCACACACATGTGCCAACACTTGGATAGGCACAGACTCTCTGGCAGTCTCTTATAAGTAGTAGCACCCATTACCTCTATGGAGGGCAAGAGGCAGAATGGAGGACTGAGACAGGCACGAAATCTCTGCTCACTTTCCACTATAAATTCTCTTCTTACCTTGACTATTTTCTTTTTCATTTTTAGTGGTGTCAGGGATCAGACCCAGGGACTCACACTTATTTGGTAAGCTCTCTATCACTGAGCTGAACCTCCACTCTCTTTGTTTTAATTTGAGACAGTCTCATTAAGTTATGTGGGCTGGCCTCAAACTTGTGATCCTCCTGCCTCAGTCTCCTGAGTGGTTGAGATTTAGGCCAGCCTGTTCCACCATGCCTGGCTGCTCTGGAAAACTTCTTATCAGTATGCCTTCCATAAATCCTTTAAAAATTACCTGCGTTTCCAGGCATGGTGGAGCAGCCTATAATCTCAGCACTTGGGAGGCTGAGGCAAGAGGATCATCGTGAGTTTGAGACCAGTCTGGGCTACAAAGGAAGCTTCAAGGCTAGCCCTAACTGCAGTGTGAGACCCTGTCTCTAAATAAATAAAGATTACCTTCATTAAAATATATCATACCCCTTACTGGCTCCAGCACACAGAAAAAGACTGGAAATATATACTGAAATATTAGCAGGGCCTATTTCTGAAAATACAGAGGAGTTTAAAAAGCTGTTGGCTTGTTTATTGTCTTAAAGTTTCCTTCGCTTCATGCTTTTCTGGGTTCTCTGCATGTAAGGAACATATAGTTAGGAAGCATCTTCATCTAATTCACACGCTACGCTATTTGTGAGAGGGAAAAGGGAGTGCTTCCAGGGGGCAGTAGATGTGTAAAAAGTGCTCCGCCTCCCTGGTCATCAAGGAGATGCAGATGAAAGCCACAAGGACATGCAGCCTCACTCCTATTAAAGGACTTCCATGAAAACAGAAGAGAGAAGCAAGCATTGCTGAGGATGTGAGGAATGGCAAGCCCTTGCGGACTGTGGGTAGGAAGGTACACCAGTGCAGTCACCATGCAAAACACCATGGAGGCTCCTCCCAATCCTACAACTAGACCTACCTTGTAATCTGGCCACCTGCCTTCTGGGTGTCGATCCAGAGGATGCGAGGTCAGCACGCTGCAGAGACATCTGCCTCCCATGGTCATCGCAGCTCTGTCCATGACAGCCAAGCAGTGCGTCAACCTAAGTGTCCACAGCCAGACAGGTGGACAAAGACAATGGAGTGCATATATGTAAGGGAATTTGTTCCGCATTTCAAAAGGAGACCCTGCTGGTTGTGACCCCGTGGAGGACCTGGAGGATAATACGTCAGGCCAGTAAGATGCATGTCACATGATCTCACTGATACTCATATGAAGACTAAAAAAGCCCAGCTCAGAAGCACAGTGTGGAATAAGGGTTACCAGAGGCAGAGGGGTGGGGAAAGTCTAGAAATGCTGTTTAAAGGGTACAATATTTCTGTGACGCAGGAGGAACACATTTAACACATATAGTTGATAGCAATATATACTAGGCTTGCAAATAGCTGAGTAGATTCTAGGGGTTTACCACTAAAAAAGGAATAAGTACGTGAGGTAATATATACTGGCTAGTTTGATTTAGCCCTCCTACAATGTATGTATATTTCAAAATATTAAATATCTTCTTATGCACCACATATACAATTTTTGTCAGTTAATTCAAACAAATTTCAAAGGCAAAGCCACAAGGCAAACTTCTAGAGATAAACACTTTAGTGTGCAAGAAACCACACAGGAGGGGAGGAGAGGCAGGGAAGACTCGGGCTGGACGTGCAGCTCAGGTACAGTGAGCGTGAGGCACGCAGCAGGCCCTGGGTGCCGTCTCCTGCATCCCCTCCCAAGGGTTAGCGTGCTTGAAAACACGGAAGTGAAATTTACCCTGAACATTAAGTTTCTTTTATGGTGCTGGGAAAGGAACCTGAGGCCTCTCTGATGCTAGGCAGGCTCTGAGCTACACCCCAGCCTGACAAAGATACTTTTAAAGAAATCACTAGGGCATCATTGAATTTGGGCCACCCTCACCAGGCTTCATATGTGTGTGAGTAGGGGAACAGTAGACAGAAAAAAACTGAATAAATACTGGTTCCAAATTTCCAAACTCATTAACATAATAATAACCAGTGTTAAACTGGTAAGAACAGACTCTACTCTTTTTATTTTTATTTTTATTTTTAGGGAAGAGTCTACAGGGTGCTCAGGGTCTCACTACTAGATCAGACTGGTAGTGATCTGCCTGTTGACAGCCTCCCAAGAGCTGGGATTATAGGTATGCACTACCACGCCCAATCTCAATTGCTGTCTAAGCACGCCCTAGGGCGGGGCCGGCACCGCAGGCCTGGGGATTGAACCTCCCACCTGCTTGCAGGCACTTTAATCCACTGAGCTATTTGGCTAGCCCACAGACTGTACTCTTGATGTCAGCTACAAGAGCAAGAAGCAATGCAATAGCTTATATGTTTATGGGTTCTCTCCTATGTGCCAGGTTGCTTGTACATATGCTTGCACAAATCAACTCATTTACTTTCTGTAATTCTTACAAATGCTCTGCAACCCTTAATTTATCATTAATTCATTTTAAAAGTAAGAAAAGCTAACGAGTGGCTGAGTCAAAAACAGAACAGAGACTTCCGATCTCGGCTCCGCAGTTTGTGAATGCTGTCATCACCAGCGCAAAGCGCTCACCTGCTGGTTTTGTGGCTACATAACATTCCATTGCACAAGCTATGGTGTATGCCTGTAATCCCAGCACTCGGGAAACTGAGGCAGGAAGATTGCTGCAAGTTCAAGGCCAGCCTGGGCTACAAAGTGAGTTCAAAGCCAGCCTGAACTGTAGAGTGAAACCCTATCTCAAAGACTGGGAAAAAAATTCACTGATAAAGCTTACTTGACAAGTTTCTTATGGTTGGAATATACAGCTAGGTTTTCATTATTATGGAAAACACTACAGTGCTGAGTTGTAGCTGCCCTGGCCTGACTTCTATTTTTTAGACAAGATCTCGCTATGCAACTCAGGCTGGCCTTCAACTCACTATAGCCCAGGTTGGCCTTAAGTTCTCAGTGATGCTCCTGTCTCAGCCTCTCTAGTAAAGGGATTACAGGAGTGCGCCACTGTGAACAGCTGATCTCATCATGATATTCCTCATCTCTGTTTGTAAGAGTGTAGCTGCTAGGTCAGACCAGGCATGCTTTGAGGGCCCTTACTACCCTATCACACCGTCCACAGAGAGTTCATGCAACCTCCAGAGGCCTCACAGCTGACTTTCTGTGCTGCTTGAGAAAATGACAGTTTCTCCGAGCTCTCCAAGCTTTAGTGTCCTCTCCAGTGAGCGAGGGGCACTATTCTCTATCTCCCAGAGCAGCCATGAAGACCACCCTATGCCGACGGATGGCACCGCTGAGTGCCGTGGCCTGTAGTAGGTGTATCGTAGCAGGCAGCTGGTCTTGCCACGGAGCTGAGGCATGCCAGGGGCACAGAACATGGGGCGTGCTCCAATATGGAGCCCTGAAAGGACCTCCAGGGAAGAATGCAGGGCTGCTCCGCATGCCTGGCTGAACCCCTCACTCCTGCTCAACCTGCTGACTCGGTCCTCCCAAGCAGTGGAAAACAAGCCCTTACGTTTTCTTCTTCTTGCGTGAGTCCCTCCTTCCTTCTACCAGTCTCTTTCAGATTTACACTTTACAGGGATATCGAAGACCCCGACACTCTCTCGCAAGTGTGCGCACACACGTTCACGCCTTTATGTCTCCCCACCCCACCTGACCCCCCAGGGACATACTGTGATCAAGGAGATACGCTTTCCTAGAGCTTCCTCGAGACCACAACAGTGGGAATGCTGGCCTGGAGGAGGCACTGGCTGCCTCCCCGCATCCTGAGCCTCACTTGTGGGCCCATGTTCACCAGCATCTCCTTTCCTGGCTTGTTTAGGATTGGTGGAACTGGACCCCAGACAAGAACCTCCTAGATCTGCATTGCTTCCCCCTAAGTTAGGCAGACACAACCCAACATTTCCTTTCTTCCACAGACAGCCAGAAAGGAGAGCTTTCATAGATGCACCTGTGGCTGCCCTGGGCACCTACCTAGCTCAGAGATATCTGGTCTAAGCGCAGCAAGCTTTGATTTGTACCAAGTGGTAGCCTTGGATTTAGAACAATTTTAATCAATCACTAGTGACAATTGTGGACCAATCAACAGTCTTCATTTTGGACCAATCATAGGCCCACTGCTGCTGTATATAACCAGAGCTGTTTCGGTTGTTCTAGAAGGCCTCTCTCTGGTGCAGTGAGTGGCTCTCTCCATAACCTTGCTCAAATCTGTAACATGGTTCTTTTGGGGGGGTAGCGTGGGTTGGGGAGGTCCTGTGGAGCTACTTGGAACTCTTACCTTGGGTAGTGTGGACAAGCAGGTCACTGCTGAGAAAGAGCTGTGAGCACTAAGGCTGCTGGCCCCGAAGTGCTGCAGAGATGGCATGGGCAGCATCCTGGGACAACTGACTGGCCGTGCGCTGTGATAGGTGGGCCAACAGAGGCTGCTAAGAACGGGGAGAGGAGCCAAGAGCTGCCTGCCCTGCGGAGGAGCTGGTGGGGTCACTTCAAGCCCCCAAAGCTGTAAACTAAGGGCAGAGGCTATTTAGGTGCTCGCAGGACCCCAGCTGTAACACCAAGGCCTGAGAAGCACCAACAGGCAAAGCCTGGAGGGGCTGGCCGAGCTGCATGTCATGGATTTGTGATATTCATTTGAATGGAGCAGAAGAACCCACAGCAGCTGGGCACCACACCGCATCACGTTTATAAAGAAATGGCTCCCTTTCCTTTTCCCTTCTCCTCCGATGCTTTTGACATCATGATATGAATGGCTTGTTCTTTTTTGTTATTTTCTTTTTAATTAATTTTTTTTTTTTTTTTTTTTTTTGTGGAACCGGGGATTGAACTCAGACCCTTGCACTTGCCAGGGAAGCGCTTATTCCACTGAGCCATCTCCCCGGCCCCCATTCTTTTTAATTAATTTTATTGGTACATTTTAGATACACCTAATGATAACATTCATCATAAGAAATTTGTACATGTACATGATATATCTTGATTCTTCTTTTATTTCCTATTCCCTCTCCCCCCTTGAACTCCTCTTTCCTTCCATATTTACAAAACAAAAGGGCTTTTTAAGGCCTGCAAGTTGAGGCAAGAGGAAAAGGTCTTATGAGGAGCACAGTCGGGGGACAGATGGAACTGACACTTGCTAAGAAGGGTGCAAGTGTGTGTTACCTCCCATCACTCCCTTCATCCTAAACACTACAGTGACAGATACACTTTTTCTCCAGGTGAGGGATCTGAGGCCCAGCAAGGCAAAGGGCCTTAGTCCCATAGCAAGTTATGTGTGGACTGAGGAAGTGATAGGCTTCACTGATTCAAAAATAGGAAACAGGTTTCCCTCCTCTTAAGGATGGAGGGCTGCATAAGTCCTCTAGGGAAATAGCGAGCCCTGGAAGCCCACAGTGTTCTCTTCACCTTCACACAGTAGTTCTTCCTTCTCTAATGACTTCTGGGATCCATCCATCCATGCCTTTGCTTACTTGTTTCACAAATGATATCTTATTTTATTTGGTTGCAGTGACAAGATACCACAATCTAGATGGTTTGTGAAAACAGACATTTAGATAGAAGATGGCATTGCTAATTTCTGTTGCTTTATTGAAGAGAACAATTAGTGCCTACAGGTTTTGCTTTCAATTTTCAATGCTTGTACCTGGTTTTCTGAGCAACTCTTTTGAAGATAACAATGTGCAATATAACAAACATTCTTGAATTCCTATCATCTTGCTTTTTGAAATTCTGTATCATTTCTAATGTTTTCATTATTATTTTTGTTCTCTTCAAAATTAAAAAAAAATGGACATTTGCTGCTCATAGTTCTGGAAGATAGAAGCCCAAGATTAAGGCATGGTAGATTTGGTGTCCAGTGAGGGCCCAGGTGCTGGCTTCTATGTGGCCCTTCTTGCCTGTCTTTGCATGGTGGGAAGCACGAGGCAGCTCTCTGGGGCCTCTTGAGCAATGATCATTTGGGATGATGCCACCTTCCCAAGCTCCCACCACCATCTCCTTATGAATTAGGTGCCAACACATGAATTTTGGAGAGAAAAAAAATACTCAGACTACAGCAGATAGTCAAGGTCATGGATGTGTGAGCTCACAGGCCATAGCAATATGCAATAACAAAATAACTCTAAGAATAAATGCACATCTATATACATGAAAGGTGCCCCCACAGAGAGAGAGACAGACAGACAGAGAGAGAGAGAGAAAGAGAGTCTACAAGCTTGAAATGAGGTAGGATGGAGGAGAGATGAAGTTATCCAGCTTAAGAGGTGCAACCTAGGTGAAGAGGGAGGGACAGAAAGAACTGCAGCCAAAGGGGGACAAAGATCCCAGGAACAGAACACAGAACAAAGCATGGAGACATATAACAGAGGCCAGACCATGCCAGAATTGTGGGTCACAGGAAGGAACTGGTGGTTTACCTCAAAATGATACGAAGCCACTTAAATGGTTTAGGAAACATGATATGATAAGATTTGCGTGAAAGACATGAGGCTTTATGTTGAAGATTAATATTGGACTCATATCTTCCACTATGCATGAAACTGAATTTGAAATGGATCAAAGATCTAAATATTAAGACAGAAATATTAAATCTGCTGGGAGACAGATAGGTAAAACTCTTCAAGACACGGGTATAGGCAAAGACTTGATGAATAAAACCCCAATCATGCAGGAGCTATCACAAAGAATCAGCAACCGGGGTCTCATCCTCCTAAAAAGCTTTTATGCAGCAAGAGAAATCACCAACAGAGGGAACAGACAACCCACAATGTGGGGAAAGATGTTTGCCAGCTGTTCCTCAGACAAAGGTTTACTATTGAGAATGTATAAAGAACTCAGAAAAAAATCAGACCCAACACTAAGATAAAATAGAATAGATATCTGAGATTCGTACACACTTCTCAGATGAAGAAAAACAAGCAGCAGATCAGTATATGAAAACAAGATCAATAGCACTGGTCATTCAAGAGATGCAAATTAAAACAACACTGAGATTCCATCTCATCCAGAAAGGATGGCTATCCTCAAGAAATCAAGCAGTAACAAATGCTGGAGGGGCTACTGGGAAAAAAAGAACCCTTCTCCACTGTGGGTGGGAGTGTAGGCCGGTGCAACTACTGTGGAAGTCAATGTGGAGACTCCTCAAAAAACTGGGATTGGAGGTCCCATTCAACCCAGCCACTCCCCTTCTGGGTGTCTTCCCAGAAGAATTAAAAATGTACCACAGTGATCTATGTGCACCCATGTTTATAGCAGCACAATCTGTAATAGCTAGATCTTGGAAACAGCCCAAATATCCATCAACGAAGGAATGCATTTAAAGAGATGTGGTATTTTTTATACAGTGGAGTATTACTCAGCCACAAAGAATTCTAAACTGGAGATTTTTATAGGTAAATTATGCAACTTGAGTCCATACTCATACATGAAATAAACCAGATGCAAGTGTATAAACAGCTTATTGTCTCTCTGGTGTGAGAAGCTGAGAGAGTAAATGTGATCTATAATGTACAGTAAATATTCTAAAATGGGAAGAAACTTCAAAAAGAAAGATAAACTGGTTTAGGGCAATGGGATAAAAGACAATTAGGGAAAAGGAGATAGATAGATAGATAGATAGATAGATAGATAGATAGATAGATAGATATAAAGTTAGAATAGTTATACTACTAATTTCACTCAGTTCATTAAAAAGATAGGTCTATGCTAATATTGTTTACATAACTAAATGCTGTCATCTCATATACTGAGTAACTAATTTAAACATAACACGCGGTATATTAACCACTGTTACTCTCCTATTGCACTGTTTTTAAATTTTGTTTTTTGTTTTTGTTTCTTTTTCTTTAATTTTAAAAGAAGAGAGAGACAGGTGCTAGGATGGGGAGATCAGGGCGCTGTGAGCAGGGGTCTTGTGCAGCGCCCTCTACGTTCAGATGAGCTGCCTCCCTCAGGGTCAGTCAGCACACAATTCAGACGTGAGGCCAGTCGATCTCCTCCGCCATGCTATAAACATGGGTGCACATAGATCACTGCCCAGTCTCTGTCCCATCTGTGCCTCGGACTCACTGAGAGATGGACAGAAATGTTGGCCCCTCTCTTCCTTTCCACCAGCACCCTTGACGTGGTCCCTCCCCATCCCTGGCAGACACGGGCCACTTTCTGTCTTTCAGGTGGGATCGTATCTGTGTCTCGCTCAGCAGCCCCTAGCCAGCCCAATAAGCAGTTTTATTTTGATACCTGTTGTACAGAGGTATGAGCTGGAAGGAGAAGAGCAAGGTGGCTTCCTGGAAGTGGAGCAAGAGCAGAGGGACCCTTGGAGGAAGGACCCTCTCAGCCCTGCCATCAGTCACGGGCCATGCTTGTTCTTCCAGGCACGGTGTGAAGAAACCGCAAGGGGGTGAACTCAGCCTGCCACTGCCCTGCCTTCGCTGGGCCGTGGGTCTGACGGCAGCGACCTGCCTGATTTCACAGGTGGGTGTCCTAAGAGCTAGGTCCTGGGTGAAGAACCGTGGTAGCCTCATTGCAGTCCTCTGCTCTCTCTGATTCATTCGCCACTTGTTCAGAAGCCCTCCACGGCTCCCCGTTTTCCCCAGAGGAGCAACCGAGCCTCCCTGGCCTAGGGCTTTCAGCAGCCAGCACCAGCCTCGTGTTTAGGGCGTGCTATGGTCTATGCCTAGATGGCTCCCAAGACCAGTGGTGGCAAACCCATGGCGCTTGTGTCACAGCTGTCTCTTTGTTATCATCAAAAGCTCTAGAAGTTTCACTTTACTGCCCAAGAGCCTTGTACCCACAGACCTGGGGCTTTAGGAAGGTAACTGGATTCTAGAGGCTCTTACCTGACTCTCTGCTAGGGGGCAGGGTCTTGTCAGAAGAGACAGGAGGGAGCCGGGCGTGGTAGCGCACGCCTGTAATCCCAGCACTCGGGAGGCTGAGGCAGGAGGATTGTTGTGAGTTCAAGACCAGCCTGAGCTACAAAGTGAGCTTAAGGACAGCCTGAACTGCATAATGAGACCCTGTCTCAAAAAGACAAAAAAAAAAAAAAAAAAAA
>PVKA01043841.1:0-16535 GCA_004027165.1 Ctenomys sociabilis
AGAAATTAAGAAGAGAAAAAGTACAAACAATTGAAAAAAAAGAGACAAAAGGAATTAGGTATTAACTGCTCCTTTCCATAGTCCAGCAGAAATCCACAGTACAGTTGTCCAAACCATCCTACTTACATACACAGGTATATCTCTTTATACACTCCCTCTCCTGTCCTTCTCAACTCAGTAATTCCTTCCTTTTGAATAGGTCCATTCCCTTTTCCCAGAATTTGTCTCTTTTTAATTTCTTCTCCTTGTTTCAAAAACCAGTTCTACAGATTTATATTTGGTTACCCAAACAAATTTGAAGATAACATTATGCAATACAACCACCAATGGGGAACTCCGATTACTATGTTTAATGGAATTTTGTATCATTTCTAATGATTTTTCTCATTTTTTAATTTTTTTATTAATTAATTAATTTTAAAAAAACAATGGTGCCAGCTGTAACTTTATAATACAGTCCCAGGCATACCTAGAAAGAAAGATGAAATAGTCACCGTTGGAGCCTTGCTCATATTCCCTTTACGAGAGTCTATCAGTCTTGGAGCTACTGATATTTTGGCATGGATAATCCTTTTTTATGTAGCTGAGCTATACTGTGCATCAATGGATATATATATCAGCATCCTTTAGGCTATAGGCATTAAATGCCAATATCAATGCCCCCACCCATCCTTCCCAAATCCACGTTAATCAAAACAGCCTCAAAATATTACCTAACATCTCTCATAGATAAAGTTAACCTCAGATAAAAAATACATCCCTTTATCTGTAATACACCTAACTTCCAGCTGTGTGATTATTGGCTACTGAGAGTCAGCCGATGGGACTCTCTCTACAATCACCCTCAGCCTCTGAGAGTTATTTCTCCAGGAAGTCTCAGGAGTTGTGCCCTTCTTCAGAGAATAGCTTTAAGAATATATGCCTTTAGATGGGATGACTCTGAGATGTTATCATGATCCAGTGCTCCCCACGGGATCTGACCAAGGCTTTACTTCAGGTAAAACCACAGCTTTGTTTTTGCTTAATGAGTTTCCCTCATCCTATTCTACTTCCCATACTAGTGTATGGTATCCTCCTGAGAGTGCTCTTTTAAAAACAATACCTGCATAAAGATTCGCATTCTGTATTTCTGAGAATCCAACCTGATACATGTAAGAAAATAGGTAAGAAAAAAATAAAATAATGTTTACTTGGTATCACAAATTCGTTCCCATTAAATGAGAGACAGACCAGTCAATGTTAATTGGGGGCCAGGGAGATACCTCACAGGTCTAAGTGTCTGCCTGGCAAGTGCAAGAATCTGGGTTTTAGCCTCAGTACCACATACTATGATGGCCCCAGAATCCTGGGCACCCTATGCAGGCCACTGAAATGGGGCATGGTGGCACACATCTGTAATCCCAGACCTGGAGTGGCTGAGACAGGTGAATCACTATAAGTTCCAGCTAGGTGGCAAGACCCTGAATCAAATAAATAAATGAATAAACAAAGGAATAAGTTTTTTAAAAGAGATGTTAATTAGCACCCGATCTTTCTAGAAAAAAGATCAATTATAATACTTAAGTTCTTACATGCATAAAGTAACAAGGAATATATGAGTGTTAAGGTAAACATGGCAGCTTATTTCTGCTATTGTGTTCTGCACGTCAACATTTTCAATCTATTGATCATGAAAACATGAGCCTTGCTTTGCTCTTTCTATAGTGAATATGTAATAGTTACCAAAGATATAAAATCACAAGTTTCCAGGCTGGGGAGATAGCCTAGTAGAATAAGTGCTTGCCTGGCAAATACTAGGTCCTAAATTCAATTCCAGATATAAGAAAATAAGTTAATTGATTATTAAATAAATTATTAAATAAATAAATAAATCATGACTTTCCTTCTTGCATATCTTTTTAACTGGAAGTAAACAAAGAGGCCACCTGTCTCCACTTACTTTCTTTTTTTTTAAACATTGGCTATTATTTTATTTTTTGTTATTTAGTGAAATTTATTTATTTATTTATTTTTATTAATTTTATTGAGAAAAAATTGCAATGAGATAGCTTCAAAACAGGTTGGTAGGAGATTTACAATAATTAACACATTGCATATTGTTGTCTTTGTAGTAGTCATACTTTCTGCCAGAGCTTTTGTTAGTATTTTATATTCTGTCTGAGACATCTTTAATCTTGTGTCAAAATACCTAAATCTTATATTTCATGTCCCAATATTACACTCAAAGTGTTTCACACAGAATTTCTAAATTCTCACAGCCAAAAATTTCTTTGATGGAAATTTTTCTTGCTTTTGCATTTATTTCTGTTTACTTCATATCCTTTCTACAAAAATCTTCTAAGACTAGATAAATGTCTTATTCTAATTTGTACTGTTCTTCGACTCTATCTTTATCTACTGTTAAAAGAATAAATGAATGAGGAAAGATTATTTCTATGAACTCTTATTTGTTTTCCTTTTTTGGTAAAATTTGTACAAATAAATGAGTTCAAAGAACAGTAAGAAGAATTAAGGGAGCATAGGCTGAGGTAAAGTCCCTATTTTTAAGAAATAAAACAAATAGACACACTAATCTGAATATGACCTTTCATTGATTCTTTGAAAGTGTTTCAGTTATGAAGCGTATTCTCAAATATACTTTTCTATAATATCTCTCAGCTCAGAATTGGAAGCAGACTCTGGATCATTTCCTAAACATTGGCCAATATAAAGAAGTAGTTGTGATTGTTTGTATGTTCCTTTCGATGTCTCTGCAAGTAATAGGTTCAAGACTACGGCATGATATGATTACTCAGAATCATTGCTACATAAGGGCTAACAATTTTTCAGTAAAATATTTTAATACTAGACTAGGAAATGCCATACTTCCAGCACTTAGTTAGGAAACAGAACATTCTGATTGGATTTAGCCCAGTCTTAGAGGTAATTTCAAGTTCCTAAAAACTCACACACCAAAAACTTGAAGCACTATTTGTAAAGAAGGAGAAGAGGATAGTTTCAGTGGGACTCATCTCCCTTAGTGTTAAGAAGAGAACGTTTCCTGCTAAAGATGCTGAGTGAAAGAAGCAAATTCTCAGTGTTCAAGGTGATCATACTTGGACAGCACCAGGACACAACAACACAGTCTTGAAGCTGGCCAGCAGATGAGGAATTCAAGGGCATGTCCTACAGTAAACAGCCAAATGAAAAAATTCATCCAAAATAAGAGTTCATTTTTCTCTTACAGTAAGTCAAAAGTAAATAATACTGGTGAGGTTGCTTCTGCCAAACTTTGTCTCATAGTCATACATAATTTCAAGAGAAGCAAGAGAATATATCCTTTACATATCTGGATGACATTATACTCAGCTAATAATGAGGTGTTTTATTTCTTAGGATAAAATAGGCTAGAAATAATAAGAGACAAATAGTAATCCCTGCCTGTTGTGTAGCGATTTTATAAGACTCACATGATATGTACTTTGTGTTTCCTTATTGGGTATGGACAGCATATAATTTGCTTCTAAATAACAGAACATAGAAAATATTGAACAAGTTTGGTGGTATATGCCTGCAATCCCAGCCCTTGGATGCTGAGGCAGAATTTATATGAGCTCAAGGCTATCCTGAACTACATAGTTAAACCCTATCTCAGAAAATGAAAAAAAAAGAAAAGATATCAAAATGTAGATTATTGATATTCATGATGTATAAATGATTACCTTACATAAAATTGCAGCATCTCTCTTAAAAGAGACATTTTCCGAGAGATGGCTAAAGAAACCAAGCATCCATATTGGAGAATGGTATGTGGCAAGGCACTGGGTGTTTTCTAGAAACTGAGAGTAAACTCTGGCCAACAGCCTGCAAAATATAAACCTCTTTGGGCAGGGAGATGTCTCTGTGGAATAAGTGCTTCCCTGGCAAGCTCAAGGGCCTGAGTTCAATCCCCAGTTCCAAAACAAACAAACAAACAAAAAACCATAAACCTCTTCATTCAACAATCAAAGATAACTGAATACTTCCAACAACTTCAAGGGTGAGAAAGCAGATGCTTTCCAAGTTGGATCTCAAGAGAATAATTTTCCTCTGTCTGAAACTTGATTGTATCTATGTGAAACTCTTATGAGATCACAGGCTAAGTTGTGTCCAGATTCTTGACCCTCAGAAAATACTTGTTTGTTTTACTAAGCCACTAAGTTACTGGTAATTTATTATACATCAATAGAAAATTAATATGTTAACACTGAAGGTAACTGATAGATATTAAAAATACTGTCAAAAAGCCTTAACGTGGTGCCTCATATACACTGAGTGCAAAGTACAAGCCATAATTATCATCATCATCATCAAAATCATCCTAATTTTCTATCACAAATTGCTTTAGTCTTGTCAACACATCCCTAAGCAATTTGGTAGCAAGCACAAAATTCCAATATGGTGAATAGCTCTTTCTATATCACTTCTAGACCTCTTTGAAGCAATCAACTTTAAAATCTAATTGGAGCTGAATTTGCATTATCACTGTACCATGATTCTTGCATATCCATCTGCCACTCCATTCTAAGAAATTCCCCTCTCAAGCATACAACCGTCTTTTGGTCATGCCTCACTGGGAGAGAACTGAAGAGAATAGGATAGGGCACAGTATTTTATGCATTTAGCTAAGAACTGCAAGGAAGATGACAGAAAATAGATCTACTATTGTGGAGTCCACCTAAGAATGCAATTAGCTAGAGGTTAAGTGCCAAAAGACAACATAAACAAACAAACAAAAAAAAATTATTGCAAGATTTAGGTTAAAATGCCACAAAGTATTAGTAAAATACTGAAAGAATAATGCCAGGCTGAAATTAATCAGTTGCTTTGAAGTATGAATTCATGCATTTTAATATTATCTAGCAAAGCCAATCAGAGCATCTGCTCAGTAGCTTGATGTGTGACAAGAATAGCAGGAGGAACTCTAAGTATTTTTCCTAAAAGACAAGAGAATAGAAAATAAGGCATCTTTCAGAGTATTTCAAGATAAAGCTTTTATAAGATCATATAAAACCTGAGCTATTTTAGATGATAATGTGTTAAAGCAAATTAACATCCCCTACATCAAGCAAAGCTTGCACAGCTAAGCCATTACATATAATATAGAGGCAGAAAAAATGAAATCTACTCTATGAAGTATATAAAACAAATAGAAATTGCTGTTATGAGACACCATAGAATAGTCAATAATTCAAAAGATGATTAAAAATAAACAACATATTAGTAATAAAAACCTGGCAGGGGGAACATTCTAATAATGGATTTTGTGTTTTGGCATATAGCAATTGAAAGAATCTTAGAGGAAATATAAAGAGAGTAGTTATTACAACAAAAACCTATTTTAGTTTTTGCATGTTTGTTTTTATTCTTAAAACATCATTAAAATAGCATACTTTATGAGAAGGAAAAATACTTGAAAATAATGAAAATCTAAAGCATAAAGATGTTAAAAATAGAAAAGAATAATTTCTCCAAAGTGTCTGATGTCATTAAATGCTAGAAGACATCAGAATAATTATGTAATAGTTAAAACTACTATACTGTTGACAAAGATTAAATTCTTAACACTGATTGGAATTTTCTGTACTTTTATTTTACAAATATGGTAGATTAAGTGCTAAGTGATAGTCAACATACAAAGAAAGCATTTTCACATTGTTCTGTAGAAAACTTCATTCCTTCCAAACTTTCATTGTTTTGCTCAGATTTACTCCTTATTTTTATTTTTATTTTTACTTTTGTCTTTTTGAGAAAGGATTTCACTATGCAGTTCAGATGGACTTCAAGACATTTTGTAGCCTATGCAGGGTTCAACTCACAGTGATCCTTCTGCCTCATTCTCCCAAGTGCAGGGAGAGTCACCAGCCCATGCAATCTAATATGAATGTTACTATAAACCAAAGTTATCACCCCAGAGTTTCTTGTCAATGTAGAGTCAGTTTTTGCCAAAAATACATAACTGTAGCAAGTCCATAGAGCTACTTGCCCCATCAAGTTTCACTGATTGTTCCTATAATCCGTACCCAGCTCCACAAAGACAAAATGAAGACCACTTTTAATAGGTTCATTTTTGGTGACTTCTAAGAATTTATATTTTTCACCATTGCAATCAATCCATACCTTTATCTGCTGCTACATAATCAAAAGTTTGTTATAATAACATCTTTGCAATATTATGAAAAATTCTAATGCAGTAGAACAATCACCCAGAGGGAAACTTTAGTTAACATATTGACATCAAAAGAGAAATCCGGATACTTCACACACTGTAGAAAGTAGTCAAGGCACATCTAGACCTGGTGACAGGTTTTTACTAAAATACAAGTCTTTTCTTATTTCTCCTTAATCTTACTCTCAACTAGAACTGATATGAAATTCTCCAAACTTAATTCTTTCTCACTCTTGTGAGAACCTAGAAAGTTCCTTCTACCATGAATGTTAATCTTCACCATCTTTCTAAACTTGCAAAATATTATCCATAAATCATTCAATTCCCAATTTTATGATGTCTTCATCCTGATCATCACACCAAAAGTAATTCTTTTACATGGAATAGTCTATCTGAGGAAAGAATCTAAATGAATTCCAATAGCATGATTTCATACATAGTGTCTTATGTCTATTTCTTCTTTCTTATTTATGTGCCTCATTTATCAAAATAACAAGGTCATTACCTTGAAAATATATGCTGAGAAATATATTTATTTAATAAGATAATCAAATGAGTGGAGAAAAGAATGCAATGGTTAGAAAAGAATTGCTAAATTCTATACTGTCTACCCTACCTGGATTAGGAATGCAAATAAAGAGATAAATAAATATAAAATAGTTTGTTAAAAAATATATATAGTTTGTCAGCATCTGGATATTTTGAAGAATGAAAATATACCACAGTGAATTTAGCATATCACAGTGATATATATGAACCCATGTTTATAGCAGCACAATTTGTAATATCTAAATCTTGGAAACAACCCAAATGACCATCAACCAAGGAATGGATTTTAAAAAAGATGATTTTTATACAATGGAGTATTATTACTCAGCTATAAAGAAAGATAAACTCAAGGTTTTTATAGGTAAATGGATGAAGCTAAAGACCACATTCAGGGGCCAGGGAAATGGCTCAGTGGAATAAGCGCTTCCCTGGCAAGCCCAAGGACTTGAGTTCAATCCCCGGTTCTGCCAAAAAAAAAAAAAAAAAAAATCTAAAGACCACATTCACAAGTGAAATAAATCACACTTTCAGTGTAAACATGATATTGTTTCTCTAGTGTAAGAAACTGAAAGTAAATAAGATCCAAAAAGTACTACAGACAATGTGAAAGTGAAACTGCTCAAAAGGAAATAACAACTGGAATGGAGAAAAGGACAATAAAAGGTAGAAATATATATAGCTAAGATAATTGTATTACTATTTTCTATTTGTTCATTAAAAATAACAATTATACCTGGTAACCTGAGCAACTATTTTGAAGTTAACAATATGCAGTATAATGACCATGGTTAATTTTCTATCATCTTGTTTTGAAACTTTGTATCATTTTTGGGGGGGTGGTTATTTTGTCATTAAAATAAAAAAATAGTTTTTCAGTTCAGCATGAGTTGTGAGATGAAGCCTGAAACTGGCAAGGACTGGATAAATGATATTTTTTTATACTGGATATGGCACACTATAGCAGCAACAGAATAACATATACAAAGTCAATGTGAAGAATCTTCCTGCAACCATGTACCTTTCCTAAATTCCAGTAGTTCATAAAGTTTGCAAACTTCATGCACTTACTTATTTACAAGGAAACTCACAGAATTTCTTCTGTGATGTTTGAACTTTCAGAAATGAGCAGTGAAACAAACTGGCTAGACCAAAGTAGAAACAAAGGTAACATGGGCACTCATAATTTAGAAATGCACTGGGATCGCTATAGGCATTCAGAAAATATTATGAAATATAGAACAAACTGTGAATCACAAAAGCCACTCTTCTTTATACACAGTAGAGTAGCAGGGTGTGGCAGCTGACTCAGACATAATCTAGAAACTCATTTTAAAGAGAGTTTAGTTGCTAGTAAAAATTTAGCTGAAAGGATATCTCATAGTTCTTCGTCTGCCTCTCAGGAATACTTACACTCCACATCCTGGGATTTCAGATGTTACTAAAACAGACAGAGACCTCATAAGAAACATAAAGTACATGTTTTGGTATATAAGTCTTGCTCTATCTAGGTCTTAACCATCCAGCAGAAAAGTATAAAAATGAAGTATACATCATGGGGCCATAATATTAAGTTGAGCTGTAAATGGCTATGGTCAACAACTTCTTCGGATAACTCACTATTGTTGTGGAATGCTGGACTGTGTTGGATTGTGTTGTCCAGTTCAAGCACCTAAGTTAGTTGAATGACAATGGAGTGTCCATCTCTGACAGTTGTAGACAAAGGAAGGGGTATAGAAAGGAAGAATCATGATGTGTGTTGTATAGACAGTACAGTTGGGATAGATAATGCCATGCTTCTACATAATTCTATGAGAGGCAAGATTTGCAGTAATGTTAGCTTCTAGTACTATGGACAACCACTAGGAAAATAACAAGGTAGAAAATATTAATTATTGAATCTTTGATGTAATTCAGCTATAAAAAAATAAGATACGCAAATAGCTACACTCTAATTTACTGATAAGAGACATATGGTATAATAATGTCTGTAAGTATAATATCATGTATGCACCTTCTATGATACCAAAACATTATGAAAACAGTTTGCAATGTATTAATTTATCAAATCCATCTTGTCAAGGTATCTTAAAACTGTCTCATTGATATTTGTACTTCAATAAAACAAAAATAAAAAATAAATAAATAAAATAAAACAAAAACAGCCAGAGAGTTTCAGAGGGACCCTCGTTGTACTATACTGAGGTAATTTGCTGTTTCAAATGGTAATGGTGACCAATTAGGCTTTGGTACTGCAAATACTGGGAGTTTGACAGCAGCACTCAGGAGGAATTTTGTATACTGGTATCCAAGTTTTAAAATGTCTTTCCACCAAATATTTTACAATAAATTTAGCATTAAGATTTTAGTATGCTGAGCTGTCATTCAAGCTTTAGTTTCCTGATAGTGCTCTTTAAAAAAAGCACAGGGCATTATTTACCCTGATCAGCAACAGCAGGTATATCCAACCTAACACCTCTACTAACAACCTCCAGATATTTTGCCATTTTGCAGCAGAAAAAAAGCTTAATTTTCCATACAGCATGAATAAGCCTTTCAGAAAGCAATTTCAAAGGAGATTTCTAGAAGGAACTTCTAAGGGCAGCCAAAAGAATGATGCTTTTAGCATGGTTTGATGACTATCAAAATTTTCAAATTACATAAATGCTTAATAACACATTAGCATTTCTAACCTGGGCCTGCATATGATATTACCTTTTTTGGAGAATGTTAAAGACAATTTTAAAGTCATTTCATCAGCACTTCTAGTTTAGGACATGTGAAAAGCAATTTGAGAACTGTAGTCAGTAAAAAAAGTTTTGTGGTTTTACTGTCTCCCAAAGGAGATTATAATTAAATAATTACATGAATTAAGTTTGCTGTATCTTTTCATAGTTACTACTAATATATAAACCTGAGATAAGACAAAACTAACTCAGTCTTGCAGAAAACATTGAGAGGAAGCAGAGATGTTTATTCTAGGAACGGTAGACTGATATTGAGGCAGACAAAATATTCTATTTATATTACACTTTTTATATCACAATGAAAGAAACTGTTAAGTAATTGAATAGCAAAACTGAACTATAATATCACAAATTAAATGGGGTGAGAAAATAATAAAAGGTCACAAGAGCTCAATTCTCATTTGCATTACATTTATTGCACTTGGCAATAAATTTTAAATATCTCAAACAAAAGTCCAATTAAGGTGCTTTTATTTTCAAAGCAGAAGTTAAAGTAGTATAAAAGCAATACCTGGTCATAATATTTACCAAGCTCCAATATATTCATGTCATTCAAACTGTCAGAAAAGGTTATGCAGTATAATATGGCTGTAAATTATTTGCAGGAGGAAAAAGAAGAAGGGGAGGAGGAACAGGGCCATTGCCTATTTTCATTGTTGTCAAATCTAGACACACCCTACAATTTTGCTCAACAGAATGTGCAGATTGTAGCCCTGTAACTTCTGGGCTTGGGCCTTAACATTATCTAGAGCTTTTATTTTTTTCGCCAGGACTGTCTCCTGTTAGACTTAAGGTACGCCATAGGAAAATTCCAGATCATGTACAGAGGTCATAGTAAAACAGACAAACAAAAAAATTAAGGTATCCGAGTCACCTGAGCATCTACTGGATATTAGCATTTCCCACTATGTAAATGGCCATTTTTGACTGCCCAGCCCAGTGGAATTGTTGACTAATTGTAGCGAAGTCGGTCTCATTTGGAGATTTTTCTTAATGTATTTAGTGCAGAGTCTACAGGGTCTCACTACACACTTCGGACTTCTAATGATCCTTCTGTTTTCAGCCTCCAAAGCACTGGGATTTAGGCACACAGCACCATGTCCAGTCTCAATCACAGTCTCAGGAAGCGCCAGGGACAGTGCTGGCACCAAAGGCCACGTATCAAATCCCTAGCCCCTGCATTCATTTGGAGATTTGAGGATTTATACTTCAACTAACTTTTAAGAATTGTCACACATCAAGTTTTTATATAATATCAAAAAACCATCCTCAATTGAATAAGTAATTGTAATAGAATTTCCTTTTCCAACTATGTATACATAAGATCAAATTTGCTCATTTTTCAGTAAAATACATATTACAATAGATTGAATGTAGAAGCAAACATGAGACTTTGATTATTGTTATTTAGATAAATACCAAACAAGCCTTAAATGTAATATAATATCATTAACATTAGTATATTGTTTGGAAATAGTTACTTTTCATAAAAGTATATAATTTATGTTGAGAGTCAATGTCTTTGAAAAATTTGTTGAGTGTGTTTACACTATGTGGGAAGGAACCCAGGGACTTGTCACTCAATCAAATCCTCTACCTGTTTGTATTTCAAGACAGAGTCTTGGTTAGTTACCAAAGCTTGGCTTAACCATTTGATCATTTATGAGTTGCTACTCACACACATACTAAAATTAATCATTATAAACCATATAATTCAGAAATATAAAGTATATTTACAAAGTTGCAAATATTGCCACTAGTTATTTTGAGATGTTTTCATCACCTCTAATAGTAATAGCCACATATTGAATAATAGTCACTCTCCAATTCACCTACTTCCCTGCCTCTAGCAGTGACTAATCTACTCTCTGCCAATTCTGGACATTTCATTTAAATGGAGTCATACAAAATACAGCCTTTTGTGTCTGATTTCTTTCACTTAATATGATGCTACAATGGTCTACCTATACTGTAGCATATGTAAAACCTTCATTCCTTTTTTTGGCCAAATAAGTCCTTTATATGAGATACTGCATTTTATTTATCCATTCATGCACTAGAAGGCCTTTGAGAAGGAGTTTTATTTTTGGCTACTTCATGCTGCCTTACAGGCTGCATGTCGAACCACACCTGACTGCAGTAGCCCAAGTGGCACTTTCAACAATTGAGCTATCTGGCAAAGCCTCCTGGATAGTCTTTGGGCTTCTGCTTTTTGGCTGTTATGTACATCTCTGTATAAGTGTTTGTGTAGAATATCTTTGTAATTATCTTGAATATAAACTAATTATATTTTATGTTAATTGACAAATACTTAAATATTAAGCTATAAATATCATTATAAAGTTTACAGAAAGGAAAGCCACTGAGGCTCTCAAAATATTGAAAAGTATAATGGCTTCCTGAGATCAATAGCTTGAAAACTGCCATAGTACAAAATTTTTCACACTTCTTTTTCAAGGAAATATTAAAATATAATTTCTCAATTTTCCTTGAAATTATTGACACAAAAATATTCAGACTACTGGCTTTTATAAAATTTACTCTCTTAAATGCTTTATTTACTGATAATTGTTCTTAAGGAAAATAATAATAAATCAACATAATAAAGTCATCCAAATAAGGGTAATTGACATGATAATACAATTATTTCATAAAATGCTAAACTAGGTGAAATATAGTACATTTTATAAACTGCTAGAGCTTTTGAAAAATGTTAAGTTTCATTTCAGACATGCAAGCTTTCCATTCAAAAGCTAAATGAACTAGAGGTTACTGTGTCAGTCCTTGGAACTTTGAGATAATTTCCTTAGGGAAGAGATCTTTGGTATTCCATTATCTTCTTGTTTTTAACAAAATACTCTTCTTAGTAAGCCTTTCATAATTACAGTTCTGTTTTCTTTTTCTTTCTTTCTTTTTGGTGGTACCAGGGACCCTCAGGACCTTGTACTTTCCAGGCAAGCACTTATTCAACTGAGCTATCTCCCAGCCCCCTCACAATTACAATTCTTGAAGCAATACTTCATATTCAATCTAATGTAAAACATTAACATTGCCTATTAAGAAACAAGTTTGGTACAAATTTATTCCAAATCATGTTAAGTTCATAAAAAACTCATATATTTTGGTGTCTTCATATGACTACACATTCTTTAACCCGTGATTGCATATGTATTTAACATGATCTGAATTTCTATAAATTTTAAAATGCATTCATATAATCAGTTACATTTTTAAAGACTTTAGACATGTTTGTATATGTGATAAAATTCTGAACAGACATTAGAAACAGAGATAGCAGGATATTTATCCTCTCATTAAAGGACTATATTAAATATTAGGCATACATCTTGGGTAACGGCTTGCCCTTCTTTTTTTTTTTTTTTTTTTTCCGGAACTCAGGCCCTTGCACTTGCCAGGGAAGTGCTTATTCCACTGAGCCATCTCCCTGGCCCCCGGCTTGCCCTTCTTTATGAAGAACTGAAAACCAAATCCTCTTTGGATGATTGTTCTGTGGGGTGGTCTTCTGATAGTCACTCATTTTTCTCAACAGTGTTCCAATTATCTCCGATTTAATTCCCTTGTGACGCTTTCATTTAGAAATGTTTCCTCATTAGTGTTGGCATCTCATGAGTTTTGGGAAAACATTCACATTATCATTCACTTAAAATGTAGATTCTTTAAGGAAAGCCTATGCTTTTAAGAAGTTTTGGACATAATTTTGTACCACATATGTCCATCCTATGAGTCCTAATCATTTTGCATTAAAAGTCAATGGCTGTGGAGTTCAAACTTCATCAACTAAAATAGCATAAAGATATTATTGTGCCTCTTTGAAACTCATGTGTCTCATGTGAAAAAAAGAGAAGCAACATTTTTGTAACTAATTACTAAAAAAGCAAGTAAATTGTCTCATAAAATGTATTGGCTTATATTTTTCTGTGCTTCATTATTAAAGATGTGACATCTATCATTATAATAAAAATCAACTGAAGATGACATAAAAGAAATTAAACAAGAAATTTACTACTATGTAGAGTAAAATGGTTCTTACACTAACTGTATCAAGAATAGGCATAGTAAGGAAGAGCAGTTATGACTGCTCTAGATGTAGACTGGCAATAAAGTATTAGGCTAGGTTTTTATTGGTTTTGTTTTATTTTTGAGGAAGAAAAGGAAAGATGTTATCCTACAAACAGCATTTTCTAGGGGCTGGGGGACAGCTCAGTAGAATAAGGACTTCCCTGGCAGGTGCAAGGGCCTGAGTTCAATCTCTGGTTCTGAAAAAAAAACAAAAAAACATTTTCTACTACCACCATAAAAGGTCTAGTTGGGAAATTTGTTTACCAGAACTATAAAATTCTTATCTCTTATTTAGACCACTAGCTAATGCATGACATGATAGTTAATCAGAATTTATTTCCAAAAACAGCATTATGATATTTTCCCTGCCCTGTCCAGCAGTTAGCAAGAGCCTACAGTAGCCTTGAGTACTCAACACAGATTTGGGATAGAGGAGGTTACAGGGAATCAAACTCAGGCCCTCGCAGGCAGGCTTTGCTCTACTGAGCTACATACCCACCCCTAAACACAAACTTTTGCTCCAAGTCCTGCTCCACCCTACTATGCATTTATCCAAGACCTCTGTACCACAACTTTATTACAATAGCAAAGATTCTGTTTAAGAATTTCTTCCTTAAATTTCAGCATGTTTAAAGCTGTATATAAAAATTAACTATAATTAACTATAGTCATTCTACTGTACTATAAAACACTAGAATTTAATTTTCCCTATCCAACTGCTATTTTTGTATATTTCAAATAATGAAATGTAGGGATTTTAAATACCCTAAAAATAAAAACTGATTAAATTTTTAAGGTGAGGGTTATGCTTATTCTGATCTGGTCATTACTTGTTTATCGACATACCATATTGTAAATATATACAATGATTACATGTCTAAAAGCAATATATTAAAATGCTAGAAGAAGTAATTCTCTTTTAAGCCTTCCTAATTATTTTTTTTGATGTGGTCACATGCAGAAGACAACATTAAATAATTAATTCAACATTAAATTTGAATAAAGCATCAATTTATTCAAAATGGTAGCACTTTGAAGCATTAATGCCCTCTGATACAATTATTGTCTGACCTGAACATAATTAAGGCAAAGTAAACTCCATTTTATTTTAAGATTTAAGTAGACATCAAATTCATATCATGCAAATATATTTATGGTGGTACGACCATCCTTTTAAAACAACAAAAAAATCCACAAAAAAGGAGAAAGAACACTGATAAGAAAGGTTGTTGAAACTCATAGCAAATATTATTCTTCTTAAACAAATATAATATTGTTTCACTTATAGGCCAATCAAACCCATCACTTTCTCATCTGTTTTAAATTTAATAATGGTCTCTTGGCCCCTACTCAATAATCTTTCTCCTCCCTATAATGCAGCTACTTTTCAAATAAAAAAGACAGCTAGAAACACACAAAAATTGTGAGAGTGTATATGTATACAAGTATATCCCAGCGCATATCTGATTACCTTCCAAACAATTTTATAACACTTCCTTTCCTGAAATTATTAACTTTTTGGAAATTGCTGAACACTAAGCTAATGTCCAAGAACAACTGAACAGCAAATTTAGACATAGTGCTTAAGAAGAGTCGGTGCTTAGCACATTTCTAAAAATGTCCTTATTCATAAGTTCTGAATGTTCAAACCATCTCACTTATCTTTACTACTACATTCCCTGTTAAGCTATTAAGATACTATTTACACTCCCAAAATAGTTTTTCAATCCAGCAAATAATTAGTTTTCTGAAATGATTTTCTGTTCACAAATCTTAATATTTTGAGCATATTCATTCAAGTTCTTTATTATGTACCTTCTATTAAAGTTTGTAAAAGATTCAACATGGTTTCATGAGTATATTTCTAAGTACTTTATTCTAAATTCATATCTGATTCTATACTTCTGATGTACTCACTTCAAAATTATTATAACTTGATGGCCTCTTGGTTTTGAAGGAAAGCTCCTTCAGAGCCAAAAAGAAAAATCCATTTAATCACATACAGAACCAGCCACACTGCCTGACCTATGGCTGTGTCTTATACTACTGATTTAACTGAATATATAATTTTCCATCATATTAAAGAATACTTAGGTTAATTCTAAACAAGTTCACAAAAATCAGAAATAAGGTAACTAAATAAGCTTTATCTTGCCAACTTAGCAATTTAAAAAGCTGAACACAATTCCTACATAAGAAATCAACTCTGAAGTAAAAAGAAGCTTACAGCCATTATACAGCACTCCCTCTCAATTAGACTGCAGTAGAGAGCCAAATGAGTCCATGTCATTTCTGTCTCACTAATTAAAATTAAATGGTGCTAAATAGATACCAGAATATATTCAATTATCTTTATTTTTTAATTACCAATGAAAAATCTTTTATTTTCTATGGATAAGTGACAGCATAAAAATGGAAAACTAAAGCTTAAATAGTATGAAGTGGAAAGGCCTTCATATTTTTCTTTGGTCACATTATCTAACTTTAGATACAAACACATTGAATTGCATTTGTGATGAGCTTCATAGTTTATAAGATAGGGGGGAAAAAACTAAAAAGTCTACATTAGTTGGGCCAGGGAGATGGCTCAGTGGAATAAGTGCTTGCCTGGCAAGTGCAGGGCCTGAGTTTAATCCCCAATTCTGCCAAAAAAAAAAAAAAATAAGAAGGAAAAAAAAAGAGACTGGGCATGGTGGTGCACGCCTGTAATCCCAGCACTTGGGAGGCTGAAAACAGGAGAATCACTAGGAGTCCGATTTACCTAGGGAGACCCTGTAGACCCTGTCCTAAATATAGAGGAAAAAATGTTTAGTCAAATTTAATGTCAGCCAGATTAACAGAAAATTTTAACCCTGATTCTCAGAATGAATGTATTTTCAATTATAGCAATAGAAAGACAGAGAAGAAGGAAGGAAGGAAGGAAGGAAGGAAGGAAGGAAGGAAGGAAGGAAGGAAGGAAGGAAGGAAGGAAGGAA
>PVKA01043842.1:0-16535 GCA_004027165.1 Ctenomys sociabilis
GTTGGTTCTCTCCACTGTGTCTCAGGTTTAGCCTCCCGAAGGAGATCTGCCAAGAACACTAAGCCAGGACATGGCTTTTTTATGTGTTCTCCTGGACGGGCATAGTCCCCTTTTTCTCATCTCACCCAGAGATGGGGTATGTGTCCTTTTTCTAAAATGACTTTCCTGTCTTCGGCATTAGCATACACTCATTTTCTAAGGGCTTCACTTAGCTAGAACAGTCAGAGTTTTCCCAACTTTACATGCCTCTAAAAAGGAAAGTACGAAGAGGTGGGAAAACTAGGAGTGAAGTCCAAAGAAGGAAACTGAAACAGAGCAGGCCTGACATTCCCTCTAGCATGTAGAGGGGGATCAGAACCAGTCTATCCCAGTGAAACCTGCCCTCCAAGTCTTAAGAACGGTTGCCGATCTAACGTCATTTAACTGGCAAAAGGAGTCCCGTGTTTCATATACAGGCATGTATATTTCCTAAGTCTGAGCTATATTTGAAGGTCTCATTTTACCATTTACGTGAAATCCACTAAGAGTCTTATTAACATCACTCTCTGTAGCACTACTGTCTAAATCCAAGCAAGCAATACCAGTACATTTAGCATCTAGTTCAAATGCAACATATACAAGTACACAACAGTCATAAAATGTCCCACTAAAGAAATGTCATAACCTTATAACATTTCCATGTTAACTTAGATTTATCAACATTTTTTTTAACAGTACTATGAAACAAAACTATGTGAGGAAAAACATGAACAACTACAATGGGCAAAGACATATAAACATTTGAAGCATAAAAATTTGTTACCTAAGCAAGTCCCAATCCAGAATTTATAAAAGAAAAGCAAACTCATACCTCCATCCAATGATCTCGGTGGATGACCTCCAAATGATACAGGGAAGTAAAACTCCCAACCTGACCTGGATGAGTTTGTGTTCTCTAAAACTGAAGAATGAATTTTAGGAACAAGCGGAGGTTGAGGAAAAATCTTTATCGAATAGAAAAGCTTCTGTTGGAGAGGGACAGAAGGGGGTCCCGAGCGAGTTGCCCCGCTTTGGGCTTTCTATGTAAAGAATCATATCATCTATGAATCAGGATGGTTTAATTTTTTCCTTTCTTACATATATCGTTTTAAGAATTTTCTTTTGCCTGATTTCTCTGGATAAAATTTGAGATACTATATTGAACAAAAGTGGTGAGTGGGCATCCTTGTCTTGTTCTTGATTTTAGAGGAAAATCAGTGTTTTCATATTTAATATGTTAGTGTGAGTAGCTTTGTTACATACAGCTTTTATAAGATTAAGACAAGGTCTTTCTGTGAATATTTTCTTCAAGGATTTTACTATCAATAGATGTTTGATCGTGTCAAGGGCTTTGGTGTCTATTGAGATGATCATGTAGTTTCTGTCCTATCTTTGTGACACATCATATTTACTAATTTGTGAATAGTGAACCATTTTTGTATTCCCAGAATGAAGCCTGCTTGGTCAATATGTATGATTTAAAAAGATGTTATTCTGTTTGTTAGTATCATAGTGAGAATGTTTACACTTATATTTATTAAAGGGCTTGTCTTGAAGTCTTCTTTTCTGATGGGAATTCATGTATTATTCCTGATTTTAGTTTTTAATTTTTGTGTTTTAGGGAAGGGTCTACAGGGTGTTCAGCGTCTCACTACTAGAATGGACTCATAGTGATCCACCTGTTTAAAGCCTCCCAAGAGCTGAGATTATAGGCATACGCCACCATGTCCAGTCTCAATTGCCATCTTGGCTCGCCCTGGGGGTGGGTCCGGCAAGGCAGGCCGGGGGATCGAAACCCGGCCCCTGCACCTGCTTTCAAGAACTTTAATCTGCTGAGCTATTTCGTAGGCCCAAGAATGTATATTCTGAAGATGTTGGGTAGAACACACTGAAGTCATTTACTAAATCCATTTATTGATTCAGTTCTGATACATCTTTGCCTATTTAAAAAAAAAAAACAAAAAAGAGAGCTATTTATGAGAAAAGATTAGCATTTGAAACAGATTCTTAGTGGTCTTTCTCTGTTCTCTTTATGACTCTAGAATAGATAGACTGAACTTGATGGAATTTATTTCATAAATTCTAGAATCATTCAGAAGAAAGGGAGACCAAGGTTAGAGCTTTCCAAATTTAAATATATTGAAAGCCACCAGTATCCATGAGATGTTAATCATTCTTAGAAACCTGCAACAACTAAAATTAATCACAGGCTTCTTGGCACTACCTCCTGTACCTAGCACCTGCATAAGAGTGTGTGTTTTCTCAATATTTAAAAACTGAGCCAGAGGGAAAATAGTATATGTGTAGAAAAATATATTATTGAATTTCATGGCTTAATTTTAGACAATGCAACTATAGATGCAATTTTGGCCTTTAAATACCTATGCAATAATGCCTGAAAAACATGCAGTCATTCCTTGGTATTTGTGAGGAGTTGAAAAAGGACACTTGTAATTAACAAGATCTATGAATTCTCAAGTGCCACATAAATAGCATAGTATATGTATATTACCTGTGCATGTCTTCCTGTATACTTTAAATCTTCTTTATAACATTACTAGGATTGAACCTAGGGTCTTTGCACTGAGCTACATCCCTAACCCATTTTTATTTAGAAATAAAGTTTAAGCTGTCCAGGCTTGCTTTGAACTTGTGATCCTCCTGCTCAGGCTCCCAGAGTTCTGAGAGTGTAGGCATGTGCCACTACACTCTACTGTACTTTAAGTGTTAGCCTCTAGATTACTTATGATAACTAAAAGGTATAAATGCTATGTAAATAGTTTCTCTGTTGTATTACCTGGAAAATACGAGAAAAGTGGATATATACTCAGTATTTGCATCTGTAGATACTAATATTTTTCCTCTGAATATTTTTGATCCACAGTTTGTTAAATCCATGGATGCAAACCAATAGATATGCAGGGCCAAAAGTATAATGTAAGAGCCTAGAACTGGCCATGGACAAGTACAGCCCCTAGAAATTCCCACCAGTTGAGAGTTCTTGGTCCTCTATAGTTTCAAGGGTTGTTTGATGTTTTAATTACATATAACTAGCCAAATGGCATATATTTTATACCCAAATTTATTTATTTTTAAAAGCTGACTTAGAAAAACTATATGTTTGACATATATAACATGATTTAAAGTATAGACATTATAGAATGGTTAAATAAAGATAATTAAAATGTATTACCACATTATTCTCTCTCTCTCTTTGGAGACAGGATCTCACTATGTAGTTCAGGCTAGCTTTGAACTTACTATGTAGCCTGGCCTGACCTTGAACTTGAAGTGTTGCCCCTGCATCAGCCTCCTGAGTGCTGGCATTACAGGTGTACACCACCATGCCCAGCTTTATATTTCATATTTAATTTGCTACTTTTTTCTATCATGTTCATTTGCTCAATATAAATTGTATTTCCAGTGAGCAGAAAGCTCTGTCCACAAGCAAGCTTCCCGAGTAAAGCTTTCTTATGAAATATCTTCAATAGAGAAACACATGCACTCAGAAATTTTTACTTGCATGCATGAATTACCTTGAGAATAAAAAAAAAATAGTAGATAGATGAAATATATAATGTCAATGGTATGGAAAATTAACTACATTTATTATAATTTTATGTTCAAATATTGCAATGTCTCTGTGGGCTTCAAACCAAGATGAGAAATCTGGTTCATGGTCAAGGAATGAAAGATATCATATCCCAGAGTGGAGTAACACTGCTCTGCCATTTGAACACCCCACCAGGATCATAAACTCAGCCTGAATACAAAATTAATGAAGCAAATTGAACAAAAGGAAGGCAATTTGTGAAGACCTCATATGAAGGAATCAGGGCAGGGGACTCTGGAAACATTGAGGACTCCTGGCCCTTTGTTCTCACCTGCTTTGATAGGGAAGGCAGAGAACCCTCCTCACACCCTGAATTTACCGTAGCTAGATTGGTTTCTGGGCATCTCTGCCTAATGTCAGAGATTTTTTTTTTCATCCCTGTCATCTCTGTCACTGGTCTACACAACATTGCTTTTATTATTTGTTTATACTTGTCCTTGCCCTATCCTCAGGACCTTTTCAGTGGTTGGAGGTTAATTTGCAAGGGATACCTATAAATGCTTGGCCTAGAGTTAGTAAGGGGACATGTGGATATCTGTCATACTCTATGGTGACTCTAGTGGGAATAATACAATGGTACTAGAGGGAATAATACAGTGACCCTAGAGTGAATGCACATGTACATTTATGCACATGCTAGTGCATAGGTGTGAGTACATACTGCCTTAAAATTAGTTAGCCCCTCTTTTTTCTTCCCTATACTTCATTGGAGGTGGGGGAGCTTATTATATGCACACTTGGTTTTCTCTTTGTGACTTGCCTTTCAGCTCTTTCTCTGATCTCCTGGTACAAGTCCCAAGGCTATTTGGTGCCCTCCCCAGCTGGTTTTTCTCTTTCTCTACTCCTGTCCTTGACCTATTTCCCAGAAGAATTTTTCTAGTAGCTTAATTTAATTCCTAGTCATGATTAGCTAGAAGATCTAATGAGGCCCCTATTCTATTTTTCCCTGAGCCTCCAAAGAGACAAAGCAAGTGATTTCAGGAAACAACAAAGTGAAGTATAGTACATTTTGCAATATAAAATATTACATTGTTCACAATGTACTATACATGGGATAAGGAAGGTTTTATTCCATAAAACCTTGGACAAAGAATATTTCTTCTGCTACAAATAACATGGCTGATTGAAAAAGAAAAAAAAGGAAGACCACTGGTTCCTACCATCTCTGCAAGCAAGATAAATTTGTCACTCCTTCCCATCATGAAGTAGAATATATTTTCCTATCTCTTAAATCAGTACTTGGCCTTGGAACTGTGACAACATGATGCAAAAATCTTGAAATGCCCCTGAGCTTTGGAACTTGCCCCTTCCTAGTGCCCTTTATAACCCTGAGGCAATCACATAAAAAGTTCAGGGCACCCTACTAGACACCAGAGGTTGGTAACAAGGCATCCTAGTTGCAGCCCCTCAAACCAACTATCCTGCCAACTATGTGATATGTCCAACCATCCTAGAAAGCCAGACCAGAAGATCCTCCCAACTAACCCACATGATCAGAAAAAATAAGTACTTTTAGTTTAAACTACTACTTTTGGGAATGGTTTGGTATTTAGAAAAAAAACTAAATTACGGAGTGGGGACTTAAGTGGTTGCTCTGTTGAAAGCCCATTCACACTGCTCTTGCCTATAATGAGCCTGTCCAGTGCAAGCTGCTGGACCACACGCTTAGGCAGGAGCTTGTTTATGGCACCTAGGGTTCCTCTAGGTAACATGATATTATGCAAAGCCCTGGAACAGCTTCTTGGTCTGAAAGGGCATTTTAGATTTTCATTTCTTTGGGAATTCTCCTTGTCTGCTGGAATGTCTCAGGTCCATTAAGCAAGAGAACTGAACTGGTATTTCTCTACTGCCTTAATTTCTTTCTCATTGCTCAGAGATACTGCCCAACACTCACCACTTGAAGGATGAGGGGTTTATCTTGGCTCATAGGTTTTGGGGATTCAGTCCACAGTTGGCTGGATCTAAGACACAAATGCTTGATGGAAGGGTCTGGCAGAGAAAAGCTCTGTACACCATGGTGTCCAGGAAGTACAGAGTGAAGAGAAAACCCAGGGAGGAAGATAAACTCCTTAAGGTCACAGCCCCAGGAATACACTTTTTCTAACTATACCCTACCCCCTAACAGCACTTTAGGTCAGGCTCTTGAAGGAGATAACACAGGAGACAAAATATCTTGCAACTCTGGGAGGGGCAGATGCTCCCGCAGTGGGCCAGAGATCAAAAAAAAAGATCAAAAAGACCAAAGATCAAAAAAAAAATGCCAACCTCCCTAAAGATTGGCATCCAAGATTGATCATCAACCTGAGGGAGACCAAGAATCATTAATCCGACTACTACTACCTGATAAAGTCCTGTTCTACATTCATGCCTGCTTGCTATGTGACTCACTTCCCTATTTGTTCCTGAACTTAATCAATTTTACCTGAGTAATGGTACTTGTAATCCCATTGGTTAACCATAGTTTTGTCCCACCTCTTGTCCACCTAAGTAAGTTCCCATATTCTCCACCTTAGACCTGCCTCACCACATGGTTTTACTCTATAAAAGTCCCTAGAAGAGACAACTTCCTGGGGAACAACATGCTCGGGTCCCCCTCCTGTTCCTCTCTTGGAAGGTGTTTTCTTTCTTTCAATAAATAAATTCTGCTCAAAACAAAGTTAGCTATGGACTCTTTAACACTGATGAGCACAGCACCCCAGTAATCCAATCACCTTCGAAAAGCTCAACCTCTAAACAAATGAGTCTCCCAGGGAATATTCTAGATCCAAATCATAACATCTACTAGTTGAAAGTTGCTTTGTATTCCAGTCTTTGGTTATTCTAAAGTATATTTTTATATATGCTTACTGAATTCTTTCTGGCTCTGGTGACAATCTCTGGGCCACAGAAACTCCAAAACTGGAGAAAATGACAGGCTTTGGGGAAGGGATAATGTCATGCCTTCTGAAGGCAACCTTCACTATCTAGAGGGAAGGTGATACTGCTCACAAGACAAGGAATCGCACTAAGGTCCTGGGTTTTAGATTAGACTTGGCCAAATATTAGCCTCATGTCCATGACAAAAATGTAACTTCACCTGAGTCTGACTAAATTTCTTAATCAATAAAATGGGGAGAAATGGGCTAGTGCTACTGCTTCTTCTGGATTTCACAGTATCTGAGAGGTATCCCCCAGACTATAGCATATCCTTCTTTACCCTTCACTTGTTTTTACTTCACACTGTCTTTTCCCCCTTCCTCATAGTTGGGACTTTGAAGAAGAAATGAGGAAGGCCATTTCCAGGAAGAGACAGTCTCCACTCAGATCTTTTTCTAACTGACGGTAAGTGGTTCTTTCAGAGGAATGTCAGTAAAGGTCTTGCTAAAAAGGAGCAAATAGAGAAAATTTTGGAGATGTGGAGAGGAGTAAGATAAGAAACCTGGAGATCAGTTTAATTTTTTACCATGCCTTGTAGATACCCTATCAGGGCACTAGATTTCCCCATCTCCCAACTTATCTTGCAGTAGTAGGCAAGGATTTCAAACCATGGGCTAACCTTCTTTCCTCTGTAAATTCTGTTATCCTACAAAATCTTGGTTCTCTACAGAACATTAACAGACTACGTACTTCTGGTTAACACATAAAGGTATGTTTTTTGTTTGTTTTTAATTTGACAAGGGAAGGAAAAAAACAGGTGTTTAAAATATCACAATTTAACTCAGGGATTAGAATTTTTTTTAATATTGAATGCTTTCACAGCCCATCAATGGCTCCCCATCAAATAGTCTTCACTAATTCCAGTGGCCTTAACATTGTGCTAAAGCTGACTTTCTCATTATCCTTAACTCTAAATCCTTTCTGCATCATTCACTCTTTTGGAGACATATTGCCTTTTCTGTTCCTAGAATATACTAAGGTGTTTATCATCTCTTGATCTTCTCTCAGACAATTCCCTGTGCTTGGACTGATCCAATCCTAGATCTTCTTTATTTATTCACCTGAACTGACAAGTAATAATTATATATACTATAACTTCAATGTAATCATTATCAAAGTACTAATAACATTCATCACAGACCTAGTAAGAACACTTCTAAAAGTTACATGAAACCCTGAATAGTCAAATCCATTTTGAGCAAATGAAACTAAACAGATGTTATTATACCTGACTATAAAACATACTTCAAAGCTGCAGTAGCCAAAACAGCATAGTATTGGCATAAAATCAGACATATAAACCAACAGAATAGAATACAGAGCTTAGTAGTAAAGCTAGGCACCTATAGCCAATTGATTTTCAACAAAGATACTAAGAACATGCACAAGAGAAAAGACAGTATTTGAAATAAATAATGAGGGAGAAATTGCTTATTAAAATATAGAAGGATAAAGGAAGGATTCTCTCTTACATACACAAGTACAAAAATCCAGTCAAACTACATTAATGGCTTAAATGTAAGACTTAAAATGATAAACTACTAGGAAAAAATAAGGTGAGTGCTTCAGGATAATGAAATGTATAAGTAATATTTACAAGATCTTAAAAGCATAAGAAATAAAAACCAAAAGTGGTAACTGGGATTGCAGAAAGGAAAACACTCAACAAAGTGCAGATAACCTGCAGATTGAAAGAAAGTACTTGCATTGTATATGACAAAGAGTTGATATATAGAATATGACACTCTAAAAACTCAGTAACAAGAACAGCTCAAAATATAAATAATGTAAAAGAGAGATAATAGGAAAAAGTGAAAGAGATCTTTTCCAAAAGGGAAGGGGAGCAGGAGATGAAGGGAGAGAGGAGTAAAAGGGGTTGAAACAAGAGTGAAGATTTGTTACGTACATGTACCAAATTCTCATGAGCAATGTAATCACTTGCTGAAAACCTATACTAATAAAAATAAAATCTGTAAAAATACCTAGCTGCATTTAAAAATGGGCAATAGATTAGACAGTTAAGAAAAGACATGCAAATAATAACTAACACACACATGAACAGTGCTCACTAACACTAATCAGTGAGGAAATGCAGTCAAAGCCACGAAAAGACATCACTCCATCCCAGGAAGAATGATTGCTATGAAAATGACTAAAGATAATGAGTGCTGTTGAGGATGTTGAGAAAAGAGAGTCCTTGCTCACTGTTGGGGAGAATGTAAATGAGTAAAATCTTCATGGAAAATGCAGTGGAAATTCCTCCAGTAAGTTAAAAAAATAATTACCATATGCTCCAGCAATCCCATTGCAGAGACGTATGTACAACTGAGAAGAAATCAATAAGCCAAAGAGACATCTGCACTCTCTTGTTCACTGCAGCACTATTCAAAATAGAGACAATTGAAGGATGAATAACAAAAACATGGTATACATAAACAGTGGAATACTACTCAGCCATAGAAAGTATGTGGTTCAGGCCACTTGGATCAGCATGGATGGAACTAGAGATCATGAGGTAAAGCAAGGTAAGTCTGGCACACAAAGATCTGGATAGCATCATCTTGCTCATATACAGAATCCAAAACTGATGACCTCATAGAAGTTTCGAGATAGCTGATAGAAGCTGGGGAAAATGTGTGTGTGTGTGTGTGTGTGTGTGTGTGTGTGTGTGTGTGTGTGTGTGATGGAGACAGACATAGAGACAAAGAGAGGGAAGAAAGGAACATATGTTTACATGGGGTGGGCAAAGTTTGACAAACAGGTACTAAGTTACATTTAGATAGGAGCAACACACTCTGTAGGACTAGTGTGCAGTACGCTGACTATAGATAACAATTATGTAGTATACACTTCAAGAAGCTGAAAGAAAGGATTTTGTAATTTTTTATTGTAAATGAATAATAATTGATGAGACAGATATGTTTAGCCTGACATCACCATTTCACAATGCATACACATATTAAATTTTACATGGCACTCTAATAATATGCACAACTTTTGTTTTGTATAAGGTAAACATTAAAAAAATAATTTATGTGGTACAACATGACATTTCAGTCTGTATATACTTTGTAGAAAGATCAAAACTAACACATCCATCACCTCTCCAAATTACATGATTTTGTGGAAAGAACATTAAAATCTATTCTTTTTAGATGTTTAGAAATATTGGATACTTTATTAACTGTGGTCACTGCACAGTGCATAGGTTAGTGTAACTTACTCTTCTAGTCAAACTGAAATCTTGAAAAGTTCTTGTGATTTATTACTTCTCTGGAAATGGGATTTTTTTCTACTTATCTGTAATATTCTAATATGTTGCCAGGGTTGAGAATAGCTATCCTAGAATGTCATCTAAGGTGAAAGCTTCTCAGAGTTATATGTGTATATAAGCCTCATAATCCTGTTCCAACACAGATTCTTATTCAGGAATAGGGTAGGTATCAGTCACCTTTCCCACTGCTGAGAGAAAACTGAAAGAAGGAGAAGTTGACTTTGGCATATAGTTAAGGGTCTTGAGTCCATGGACAGCATGGGTGCATGGAAGAAGTGTCACGGCATAAGGGTGTGCAGTGCAAAGTACATTTTAGTTTATGGAAGCTGGGAATCAGAGAGGAAGTACACCAGAGAGGAAAAGATAAAGAAGCTGATATAGCACCCAAGTTCGTATATCCATGTACCACCCAAGTTCGTATATCCATGTACTACCCAGACTCACCCAGAAGTGGACTCTATCCATCTCTTAGGCCCTTCCCAAGCCTCTCCCATTGACAATCAAGGTGAAGTTGACAGAATGAGACCCAAGATGCTCAGTTTGTGACGAACACCCAGGTGATGCTCATCTCCCACCCTGGTCATTAGTTCCCCGAGGCAAGACAGTATCCCTCATTGATGCCAACCTCAAAGGAGGTGTCCTATGAGTAGCTGCCATCTCAACACTTAACCTCACCCTACCTTGGTCCCATGATGCCACTAGCAGTTTCTGATGCCCAGAAATGAGGGGGTATGTGTTAATTACTCAATATGTCCAGTATGTTAATGTACGTATGGGTGTTATAAAAGGATTACATTAGGTAAACTTTTAATATGAAATCTTTATACTACAGAGCCATAAAATTTTTATTCTGGAGGAAGAATGAAGCTTTCATCTCCTCTGGTATGATAAAACGGGCTCTTGCTCTTCAAACGCTTCCCCAAAGCTATTATTATCACTTCAGTCCTACTGGTTTTGACATGGAGTAAGGTAGACTTCAGACCAAGAAAATTTTTGAGGGGAAAAATGGGAAAGTAAAGATGCTGCTCTCCTTTTGGTATCTAATATTACTCCATACAGTCATAAGGAGCACTGATTCCTGACATCTATAGCATATAACTAGATGGCGTCAACAACACCATCAATTGCCTTTAGTAGGGTTTCTTCTGAAGCCTTGGTGGTGCCACTTTATATTCCTTTCCTACCTAGAGTCTCCTAAGCTAAAAACCATCCATCAGGCAACCCATTTACTCACAGGCTAAATCTAAAATGAAGTCTTGCCCCACCTTATGCGGGTAGAGAGGATAATCTAATTTCAGGTGCTGCAGTTTCTTTCCTCTCCAGAGTAGAAAAGAGTGGGATTTCTTCCTAACAAAGTGAACAGGGATATCGTTGTCTCAGAGTTTGCTGACAGGCTGAAGATTTATCCTCTCCACTTCCTTTCTTGACTGGTAAGAGAATTGCCAACCTGAAATCTGCAGTGCCTTTGGGTCACTTGGTAATTTAAAATTGATGACTTGGAAACAGAATGGAGATAAAGACAGTGTCCTGGGATGTGTCTTTTAATAGAAAAGCATTGTAATTTGGGGGGGGTGGCAGCAGTGTTTTCAAGCAACTCTTTAAAAACACATAGTGGTTTAGAGATGTACTTTGATCAATGACTTAATCAGCGAAGCACTCAGGGCCACTCCTTTCTAAGCACAGTGACAAAGATTTACAATTTACTGATTAGAAAAGGGGAGCATGAAGGTGCTAATTAAAGACATCCAAGTACAATAGTGTGTGATTTCATAGTGCAATGCAAAAATAAGGGACAAGGAATATATGCTGTTAGAAGTCAAAGCAGACGCTACTGTGGAGTAGGGGTTATCAAGTAGAGTGAAGCATCAGGGATACTTTTGGGGGGCTAGAAATGTTGTATTCCTTTAATCTTTTGTTTGAGTGTATTCACTTTGAAAAAGTCTGTTTATCCATATACTTCTGATGTGTGCACTATTCTATGTATTCTGCAATGAAGTTAAAAGTTGCTGGTATATATCCACTATGGCTTAAATCTAGATGTCCTCCCAAAGTCACAAGTGCCTTGGGGAGGGGCTGGATCACATGCCTGTGGTACTGGATTAGTGTACTGATTTGTTTAGCATAGTTCTCAGTACACATGGTGCACTTACTGAAGCCCTGCACTGGATGTGGGTGGCACAAACCAGTAGGCTCATGGCCTGAAGGAAAAGGGAAAGAAGGAGGAAGGCTGGTGGCCTCCGGCTGTGCCATAGACTATTTTTCCTCTACCATGACTCTCTACCATGATGGGTAGCCTTGAAATCAGCTCCCTGAAGCTACTACAGATAGTGAGCTAACATGAACCTTTCCTCCTTTAACTTTGGGTATTGGACATTTTGTCTCAGCAATGAAAAGTTAACTAAGACATTATGTAACACATACAAATGCTGTTTTAATCAAGTTTTCTGCTTAAGGATGAATCATACTATCAAGAAATCATTGTCTGAGAATGTATTTGGAAGTTTGTTGTTTGATGAAAGAATAGATCTCTCCCTTCTCTGAAATTCACATGTTCCCATCATACTTTAGAGTCACGTATGTGTTAGCCCCCTTCTGATCTTAATAGCTTTGCTTTGATTGTGCTTCATGCTGGAAAAGCCATTACTTGGAAGAAGCTGTAACCTTAATGGGCTTCTTTATCTTGTTGACAAATTATATCCTGGATACATGAATGCATTGAAATATGCAGCCTTCCATCAATTATTAGTCACTGATCTCAGTGGTTGTATTCAGTATCAATACCTGCAGGACAAGATGAGGGACCCATGTGATCAAGCCTGGTGCTTCCTGGATACTAATTAGATGTCCACACAATGGGACTGGCTTTGCTTATCAAGTTAAGGTATAAATTAAAAAGGTGAGGCACATTAAACCAATGTCTGCTTTACTCCCTGCAAACCAATCAGATACAATAAATGAATTCTTGGGTATCTTACAATTCCTATTTTAAATGTAATTCCTGGAATGGGTGTGCTTTTCTATGGTTCATTAACAAAATATAACTAGTATGCATAAAAGGGTCTTTCTCCTACCTCCACCCTCAGTCAGTCAGTATCCTCTCCCCACCATCACATCTGACAGTGTCTTTGTCTTTGCAAACTGTTAGTATATATTCACATACAATGTGGAAATAACAGTGATAGGATTCTCAAATATGAACAAACCTGCTTTAGCATTTTGCTACTCAGTGAGGTGTGAAGACTAGAAATATTAGTATTATTACAAATGCAGAATCTCAGGCCCTAGCCTCTATCCATGCATCAGAATCTATGATTTAGCAGGATTTGCGTTGCTATAGCAGGACATCACAGACCAGGTAATGCATAATGAACTGGAAGTTACTGGCTCACTGATCTGGAGGCTACAGAAGGTGAGATGGAGAGGGAGGGAGGGAGGGAAGAGAGAGAGAGACAGAGAGACAGGGACAGAGAGAGAGAGAGAGAGAGAGAGAGACTGAACTCACCTTGCCTTTCTTTTGGATACTGGGACTCACTATGCAGTTTGGACTCATAGTGATCCTCCTGTCTCAGCATGTGCCACAGCCCACCCAGGGCTTGAGGGCTGGGATGGCATGCAATACCAGGGATTGAAATCAGGCAGGCGCTTAGACTACCTAGCTATCTTCCCAACCCTGAACTTGCCTTTTTAAAATGGCATACATTCCATGTATGAGAACAAGCCCTCATTGCCTAATCTCTTCTTTAAATGTCCCATTTCCTAATGCTGTTACAATAACAATTAGATTTTAGCATGGGTTTTTGTGTTTGTTTTAAAACAGTGTCTTTCTATGTAGCTCAGGCTAGCCTCGAACTTACTGCCTTGTCCATGCTGACCTGGAACTTACAATCCTCCTGCGTCAGTTTCCTTAATGCAGGGATTACAGTCATGCTCCCTCATATCCATCTTCCTCATGACTTTTGGAAAGAACAAACATGCACAGTAATCTCAATTTTCACAGGATCTCTAAGGAATTTTTGGCACCTTAAAATATGATATTGTTACTGCATAATGGTCCCAGACAGACATGCGTAGCTCTCTGAATGCATTGCCCTGTCTCCTTTATCACTAGAACTTGAGGATTTTCCCTTGGGTCTGGGTGGACCACTTGTTATATACCAGATGTCTGAGTGTTCAACATGGAGCCTGGCCTAGGGCCTACCTGACCAGAGAATCTGGTAAACTCCAGCTTCCTGAGTGGTCTTTCCTCAAACATCTCCAGCCTCATTGTTCCTTTCTCCCTCTTTGGCTGGACACTGTCTGCCCCTTGAGCCTGGTCTTGTACTGCCACTTGGAGGCAGCACCAGGTTCTTCCTGATCTCCTGCACATCAGTGTCATTGCTCTCTGTGGTTTTACGCTTCAACCTTCACACATTGGCCTGCTTCAGTGCAAGGCCAATCATCATCATGTGGAATGAAGAAGAGAAGGGGAGGAAGGAAGGAGGTAGCTTTAAACTCTCAGTGCTTCTTACAATAGATTATAATGGTATTTTTTATGACTTGGAAGAGGTAAGAAACACCACAGACTGGTTATCTCTTGCTTTGACACGTGACCTTCTTCTTACTACTTACGATTTTTCGAGTGAAGTGGGGTGCTTTGCCTGTTTAGTTGTTTGCTGTATCTTCCTCCAAGAAGAGACATGTTAAAACTTAACACAGATTAGCACTTACTCGCTTCAGTTCCCAAGCTCTTTCTTTCTTTCCTTTTATTTATTTATTTATTTATTTATTTTTTTGTGGTACCGGGTATTGAACTAAGGACCCTGTACTTGTCAGGCAAGCACTTATTCTACTGAGCTATCTCCCCAGACCCTTCTAGGTTCTTTCTGCAACAGATATGACTCAAGAATATATTTATAACATGTAATCATCAGATTTTTTCACTGTAATTTTCAGTCCTTAGGTATCCATTAAAGTCTGATTCTGAGGGGTTTTCATTAATACATGTTTGTAGTATAGAATGTTTGCACACCCTGTGTGGAGTCCACACATGTACAAGTACATCTTAGCTCCTATTCATCCCTTTTCCCTCCTACCCTCCTTCTCTCTACCTCATGATCCCATTCCCATTGGAAAAACATCTATCTCCCTACCTGCTTTGATCTTTCCTTTATTTTGCTCTCTATTTATATAGGTTTTTCATGTAAGAGAGATCATACCTGATGTATTTCACTTAACATTATGGTGTCAAAGTATATTCTTTTTCCCACAAATGACTCAGTTATCCTTCATTGAAGCTGATGATACACATATACACATCACAATTTTTTTATCTATTCATCCGTTGATGGACATGTACACTGCTTCTAAGATTCAGCTTTTATGAGTTATGCTGCTATACACAGTTATGTATGTATCACTGTTTTTAACTCTTTTGGGAAGGTATCTATGAGGGGAAATATATAAGAAATAAAAATCTATATGACCTACAGTGTAAATACAAATGGAAGTCTACCACAAAAATAACCTTTGCTTCAGATGTCATACCCAATGCAGTTTTCACACATGACAACTGCATGTTCCATGAACACATTTCACTTACACTAAAGGCACATGTTCATAGCTTTCCTTTCCTATACGAAAGCCCATTCTTGTTAGCTGTCTTCTCTTCCTGTTTTGTCAGGAGCTTCCTATTATACCATAGACTATGGACTTAGCAGGAAAATAAGATATCAAACTAAAACGTCAAGTGTCTAAAGAGTGCTGGGAATAGACAGCCACATTTCCACATCAGCTGTTCATTTGCTTATAAAACCATAGTGATAAGACCAGAAATAAAAACCTATGTGAACTACACTGAAGATACCAATAGAACTCTACAACTAAAATAATTTATAACATTAAAACAGAAACACTCAATCTCCTGGAAGAGAAAGTAGGAGGAACTCTTGAAGACATAGGGGTAGGTAAAGAGTTCATGAACAAACATATATTTTCACGGAAAGCACTTGAAAGAATCAACAACTGGGATCAACTCTTCTTAAGTAGCTTCTGCATGTCAAAAGAAATTGTCAACAGAGTGAAAAGACAACCCACAGATTTTGAAAAAATCCTAACTAATAAGCAATCAGACAGAGGTCTGCTGTCTAGAATATATAAAGAACTAAGATATAACAGGGCCCTCAAATTTAAAGACCCAGTTCAGAAATGGGCATCTGAAATGAATACATACTTCTCAGAGGATGAAATTAAGAAGCAAACAAATATATGAAAAAATGCTCCACATCGCTAGTCATCTGTGAAATGCAAATAAAAACAATACTGAGATACCATCTCACTCCAGAAAGAATAACAATCATAAGGAAATCAACCAACAACAAATGTTGGAGAGGGTGTGAGGAAAAGGGAACACTTCTCCACTGCTGGTGTGAATGTAGACTGGTACAACCATTGTGGAGGTCAGTGTGGAGACTCCTCAAAAGAGTAGGACTAGAAATACCATTCAAGCTGGCTATCCCCCAGTGGGAATTTTCCCAAGGGAACTGAAAACATTGTATCATAGTGATATATGTGTACCTATGTTTATAGCAGCACAATGTGTGATAGCAAAATCTTGGAAACAACCAAGATGTCCATCACATGAGGAATGGTTGAAAAAGATGTGGTATTTCTATATAATGGAGTATTACTCAGCTGTTAAGAATGATAAGTTTGAAGCATTTATACTGAAGTGGATGC
>PVKA01043843.1:0-16537 GCA_004027165.1 Ctenomys sociabilis
GCCCACTTTTGACAGGTGTAGACAAAGGAAGGGTTGTAGAAAGAAAAAATCAGGATGTGTGTGTATAGACAGTACAGTTGGGATAGATAACGCTGTGCTTCTACATAATTCTATGAGAGGCAAGATATGCACTAATGGTGGTTGGACAGGATATTATGTCGGCTTTTAGTGCTATGGTCATCCACTAGGTAAATAATTACTGAATCTTTGATATAATTCAGCTATAAAAAAACCTGTAAATATAATTTCATGTATGCACCTTGTACAATACCAAAACGTTATGAAAGCAGTTTGCAATGTATTAATTCATCGACTCTGTATGGTTATGGTGTTTTGAAACTGTCTGATTGACATTTGTATTTCAATAAAATAAAAATAAATGGAAAAAAATAAAAAAATAAAATAAAATACAGTAAATGGATAAATCACTAACATCATCATTGGTTGTCAAGAATTATATCCTGTACATACATTGTACATACTGTGCTATTTGATCAAGTGGCAGCACAGGTTTATTTATGCTAGCATCACCCCACAAGCAAGGTACAGTGTATGTAAATAGGCAATAAAAAAATCTTAATTCCATACAACACTGTATGTGTGGACCACCATTTTCAAGACACAATGATGCTGCATGACTATTCTTCAGTGAAGCATGGTTAGGTTCGTAAAGCCATGGAAACAATCAGGTCTTCAGAAGTGCAAAAGAAACCAGGAGGCCCTAATGTAAGGTATTAATAGCACTTTTTTATTTTCATCAGTTTAGTGATAGCTACTATAGCATTAGTGATAGAACGCTATCAAAGTCCAGTGAGGAAGAAAAACTAATTCTTTAATCCTATGCCTGAAGATGTTGCTTATTCTGTTATTTGTATCCACTTCAATTCTGATACATCCAATCATATTTTATGCAATTAGTAAATTCATGTCCAGAATTTTTTTTTTTTTAATTTTAGGGAAAGGTCTACAGGGTGTTCAGTGTCTCACTACTAGATTAGACTCATAATTATCTGCTTGTTTACAGTCTCTCAAGTGCTAGGATGACAGGCGCTCCACCATGACCAGTCTCAGTCACCTTCTCAGTGAGCCCCAGGATCGGGGCCAGCATGGCAGGCATGGGGATCAAATCCTCAGCCCCTGCTCCTGCATTTGGCTCAGGCTTCATGTCCAAAATTTTTGTGTGCACATTTGTGCAACACTGGGAATTAAACCAGAGCTTTAACACTGAGCTACATCTGTCCTTTATTTACTTCAAGACAGAGTCATGCTAAGTTAGTAAATCACTAAGGCTGAGTTTAAACCTTTAGTCCTCCTGCCTCAGGCCCCATGTCTTTCTCAAAAATTTCTTGGGGTGTGGGGAGATAGCTCAGTAGAACAAGCACTTGCCCGGCAAGTACAGGGTCCTGAATTCAATCCCCAGTACCAAAAAAAAAAATTTTTTTAATAGCTATCTTTGTATTTATCCTTCTCACTTCATCCTATTCCTAAAGGGAAACTTAAAAAGGAAGATCAATAGAAAACAGATAAGTAGAAACTTTAAAAAAGATAATAAAGTTAGGGGAGTTTTGTGCATTACAGGGAAGTGATTATTCTACTGAGCCATCTCCCTGGCCCCAAGTTTTGTGTATTACAGATGTCATGTAACAGAATGTCAATAACAGAACAAATAAAGCTGAAAAAAAAAAAAATCTGTGAAGTCAATGATGAGAAAACACACAATCAAGAAAAAAAATAAACTAACACAGGATTTATGGAGCATTAACAAAAGGCCTAACTTTCACATTACAAGAATGACTGAGCTAAAGAGAAAGGAATTAAATTTTATTCAAAAAAATAATTATAAATATTTTTAAAAGTGTATAAAGATATTCACACAGGAAGCTCAAAAATCTCTACCTAGGCTCAATAAAAAAGATCATAGCATAGCATATAAACAAACTACAAAAAAGAAAACAAAATAAAAAATATTAAAAATAGCAAGAGAAAAAGAAATCCTCAAGTACCAAAAAATACTCCCAAATAGAGGTCTCAGTATATTTATCAGCAGAAATTTTATAGACCAGAAAACACTGGTAAGTTACCATAGTGATTGCGAGAAAAAAATTGGGGCCAAAGATACACAGCTCAGTGGCATAAGGGCCTGCCTGGCAAGCAAAAGGTCCTGAGTTTTATCCCCCAGTACCACAAAAACAAAACAAAAAGAAAAACCACAACTGTCTACTGAAAATACTTTATCCAGAAAAGCTGTTTTTTTAGAAATAAAAGAGATAAAGACATTTCCCGACAAATAAAAATTTGTCAGGAACCTCATTACCTTTAGACCTTTATACAAATAAATGCTAAAACCAAAAAAAGAATGCTAATTTAGTAACATTACTACATTTTAAAGTGTAAAACTAAGGACACAATTAAATTTGAAATATTTTATTATTATGGTAGTGGTATTTAAATCTCATTTGTAGCAGAAAAGCTAAAAACTAATAAAAACTATAGCTACAATATTTCTTAAAAGTATAAAAAATGTATACTATTATATTATCAGTGGGATAGGAAACTGTAGAGTTCAATCAGAACTGTGAAAGACTGATGAAAGAAACAGAGAAACAAAGGCAAAACTGTCCTGTGTTCATGAACTGGTAGAAGGTTAAAACTCCCACACTAATTAAAAGAATTTACACATTCAGCACAATCTCTGTGAAAATGTCAATGATATGTTTTACAGAAATGGAATAACTTAATTCAAAAATTCATATAAAAACACAAAGACCCTTAGAGCAGTCAAAGCAATTTCTGATAAAAATGTTTGAGTGACACTTATCTACTTGACTCCAAATTTTATTATAATACTGTACTATTCAAAACAATGTAATACTGGCATGAAGAGATACAGAGTACTAGAGATAAAATCCTGTGATGGGGTATTTGCCTAGAGAGTACAACCTGAGTTTCAGTACCTACTGCCACATCTACATACAAACACACACACACACACTCTCATGCCATACAATGAAACAACTCTTTCAAGATGTGGAGGAAAAGAGAACCCTTAGTATACTGTTGAACTGTAAATTGGTACAAGCATTATGGAAAACAGTATGAAGAGTCCTCAAAAAATTATAAACGAATTACCACAGATCCACCAATCTGAGTGCTCACCCAAAATCAAATCAAATCAGGACTTAAGTATATCTGAACTCCCATGTTCACTATAACTTTATACATATTAGCCTAGGTATAAAAGCTTTTTATTGCCAATGACAAAGGAGAGAAAAAAATAAAACTCCAGTGAAATTTTTCAGCTTTTTATTTAAACCTTTAAAAAATTTTTTTGTATTTTCTGTCCCATGGTGCAGGTTACATATTACATCCTTATAATCTTCATATTCCTTTCCCTCCTCCCTTTCTCATCTTCTATCTTCTTATGGAGTATATTTTTATTTACTTTATACTTAGGGTTTCTTATATAAACTTGGCAATACTTAATCTTTTTTTTTTTTTTTTCCGTGTTTCATCATTTATTGAGTGGTACTCTGCTAGTTCTCTAGGTTAACCTTTTTACCAAAGCCTCAGATAACCTTCTCTTACTGATTCCTGGTGAAAATAAGAGGAGAGGCATGTCAGGCCATCCCCAACTTTGTGCAGTACTTTCAAGATATAAAATTCCTAATCCAAGACAGTCTTTTATTAACTATTTCAGTTTAGTATAAGGGCTGGCCAAATAGTTCAGCAGATTAAAGCACCTTCTTAGGTGGATGCAGGGACCAGGGTTTGATCCCAGGTTTGCAGTGCTGGCCCTACCCCCAGGGTGTGCTAAAATAGTGATTGAGACTGGGTGTGGTGATGCAAGCCTGTAATCCCAGCACTCAGCTGAAAACAGGAGAATCTCTAAGAGTCTGATCTGTGTAATGAGACCCTGTGCTAAATACATAAAAAAGCAGAATATTCAATTTAGTATATATAGGACTGTAAAATTGTATCATGTTATCCAGCAAAGAAAAGCAAGTGTGAAATGTCATCAGGAACGTATCTGTAACCATCTTGTGTAGTTAGAAATGAATTAGGTCCCATTACTACAGTAAAAGTGCAGAAGAGATCATTAATACATTCCCGAGCTGATAATCAGAAATTCTAATTTTGTGTGTTATACAACCCAAATGCAAGCCCTTTCTTGTCACAGTAGCTCCATTCCTTAGAAATGTAAACATACAGCTTGGCCTTATCTGTTTGTTCGGGTTTTTTGAGGCAGGGTCTACTATGACTAGGCTGGTCTTGACACTATGTGGCTAGCCAGGCCAGCCTTAATCTCATGGGTGACCCTTCTGACTCTGCGTCCTGAGTGCTGGGATCACAGATGTGCTGCAACACTTAATCTTGTCCTGTTCATTTCATCTCAAATTATCATCTCAAGGTGCATTCATTTTCCCACAAAGGACTTATTCTAGAATAGTTAACAGGGTGTAAATGTATTTTATTTATTCATTCATCTGTTGACAAATGTTACTTCCAAGATTTGGCTACTATGAATTGTGCTCTTATAAACATGCATATGCCCATATCACTGTAATATATCCCTAACACTTTCAGGAACTAGGAACAGCAGCGTCAATGAAATTTTTACTTTTAGCTTTTGAGGAATTTCCATATTGATTTCAATAGTAATTGTACTACTTTACGTTCTCATCAGATGTACAAGGCCATTTCCCTTATCACCAGCTATCAGCATTCATTAGTGATTTGATGATAGGTTTTCTTTCTGAATAAGGTGGAATCTCAGGGTTTTAGACATGCCATTTTTCTAATGGCTAGAGGTGCTGAAATTTTCATTTTTCTCATATACCTATTGGCCACTTGTACTTCTTTAAGAAACAGCTACTCATTTCAGCTACTTACCGAACTTTTTAAGATTTAAATTTAATGTTCTATGTATTTGAGATATTAGTATTTTGTCTGTGGTACAGCAGGCAAAATTTGTTTCCTGTTCTATAGCTTCTTTTCTCTCTGGTTGTTTCCTTCACTGTATACAAGGTTTTAGATCATCTTCTTTTAATTTTGCTCTTGACTACTCCTTGAGGAATTAGGGTTCTGTTCAGGACATCCTTGCACAGGCCTATACATCCAGTTTTTACCTATTATATCTTCATGCAAGTGTGTAATATTTAGGGATGATGCATTTTTGCAATTAAATGTATTATTTGGTAAGAAATAACACGTCTAAATCAATCATTAGCATGTGAATTGCCAGTTTTCCTAGTGCTATTTCTTAAAAAAAACTTCCTTCCAGTCCATGTATTTAGCCCCCTTGTTGAATGAAGATCAGAAAGCTGAATTTGCTTAGTTTTGTGTGTATCCTCTTTCCTGTTTCACTCATGTTTTGTGTTTTTCATTATTATAGCTTCATAATAGTACATTGTAACCTGTAATATGATATCACCTGATTTGTTGTTATTGCCCAGGACTGCTTTTGCTATTCTGGGTCTCTTGTTCTCTATGAATTTTAGGATCATTTTAAGAGAACTGATTTTGAGAAGCTCTTACCACAGGCACTATGAGATAACAGATACATTAACTGCTACCACAACATTATGAGACATATCAGATACATTAACTACTGACTTTAGTAATTAGATCACTAATTAGATAATAACATGCTGTGTATCATAAGTTTTAAAATCAACACATTTCCTGTTAACAAAAAACTGAAGGGCCAGGGATATAGCTCAGCAGCATAAGTGCCTGACTGGCAAGTGAAAGGTCCCAAGTTCCATCCCTGGTACCCCAACCCAATGAAAAAAAAAAAAACAAAAACCTGAAATATAAACTAGTGTACAGTTCACCATAGCAATAAAAGCATAAAAACATACAAGTAATAGGAAATGTTAAATCATACAACAACAACAAAAAAAATCTAAGATGATTTAATTAAGAATATAAACATGGTATGGTGACTTGCACACATAGGGCCACCTACTTAGGAACCTGAGATAGAAGAATCACATTTGGGGATAGCCTGGGGGAAAGAGAACTTATTTCAAAATAAAAGTAAGTGTTCATGGAGATCCACATGTCACAGTCTGACACAAAAATATTTCAGGCTAGGTTTATATTTTTAAATCTTAATATTATAAAATATATAGCACATCTTTCAGAACCTGAGCATACAAAAAGCAAAAAAGTTCATTATTACACAAAAGATATTAACTCTTCTGTCATAAACAAAATAAACAATACAGATTAGTAGAAAACAAGGGCCAGATAGCTCAGCTGACTAAAGCAACTGCTTGGGCACACCACAATAGCTAGGGTTAAACCACGGAGTGCCCTGCTGGCCCCACCCCTAGGGCACGTTGAGAAGGCCACTGAGACTCACTGAAATGATTGGGTGTGGTGGAGCATGCCTGTAATCCCAGTGCTCCGGAGGCTGAAAACAGGAGAATCACTATGAGTTCAATTTATGTAGTGAGATCCTATAGACTCTGTACTAAATACATAAAATAAAAACAATGGTAGCACATAAATCACTAATACTCAGATGTCATTTATATGCATAAAGTATAATAAATGACAATGAGAGAATAAGAAAAGGCAATTCTAGGTAAAAAATATACATGGTTAAATACATGTATGAAAAAACCTCTAAGTAACAAACTAGCAAAATAAAAATACAAAACTAAAGCTGGTGTGGTGGCACCTATCTATAAAATCATGCCATTCTGAGAAGCTGAGGCAGACTGTTTGAGCCCAACCTAGGTAACTTAGTAATTTAGACATTCTGAAAATGAAAAATACTGCCTGCAGATGTATTATGAAGGTCCTAAATTCAATTTTCAGTACTACCAACAAAAAAGAAAAAAAAACAACAAAAAAGTGAAAGAGTACTATTTCATTGGCAGGAATTCAAGGATTTACCATTTCTAGTGCTACTAACATGATACATAAATTGCCAAGTCTCAAACTGCTGACAAGAGTTGCAGTCTGGAGGACAATTTGTTACTTACCAAAATGGAAAACAACCAAATCATATCTAAGCTTTCTCCTTGTCTTAAAAACCAGGCAAGTTTAAAAACATGTATGTACATATTAAAAAACTGCTAATAGCAAATGCTATTATTTCCCAAGAAAAATACATGCTTTGATATATCCATACATTAGAAATAAAGCCTCAAGGTGAAAGGTAGTGAATATGCATGTACTTTGATGTATGCCTAAAACTCATTAGTGGAAAAAAAAAAAAAAAACTACAGAAATGTACATGGTCATGTGTTACTAAAGAGAAATACAGCAATTTCTTCACTGTGTGAACATCAGAGCATATTTACACAAATGAATATGGAAATAATCTAAGTAATACATTTTTATGGGACCAGTTGTATATGGAGTCTGTCATAACCAAAACATCTTTACATGGCATACAACTATGCTCTTATTAAATTTAAATATTACACAAATATAATAATATGAGTGAAAAAATTAGCTACCTATGAAAATTAGGTTAAAAAGACTATTTTAATGGGGATAGGAATATAGCTCAGTACCATATGTGCCTGCCTGACAAGCACAAGGTCCTGAGTTTGATGCTCAGTACCAAAAGAACAAAACAAAAAAGCCTATTTTGAATAGCTTACATTTAAGGGCATATAACTTTTCTAATTTCAATACATAATTATAGTACATTTGAAATTATAAGACCCAGACTAACAGAGACAGCTAGGTGGAACACATATGAACCAGACTCTCTGAAAGACCCATGATTCTCTTGGTGCAGAGGTGGCCAGACAAAATTCAGGTAAACTGGTCTGCCCAGAGGACTCCAGGTAGAGGATTCTGCCCAGAGGATTCCCTCCTGGAGGGAAATAGCTTGCATAGAAATTCTCAATTTACAATCTGTTTTCTTACATAACTAGTTATTGTGTCTGTGGTCTGAAGTACAAAACCATTAATTACCAAAGTTCATCAATTTCTAAATTTCACTTCATATTAATTGTACTACTGTAACTATGATATCATATCTGTCTTGACCACATATCACATGGGTAATAGTATTGGGAAGCACTAAGGTAATAACCTCACCAAAGCCCTATATGGAAAGATGGTGGACAATGCCAAACAGAAAACAATATCCCACTCTCAAGCAAAAGAGAAGGCAGGATCTTGGGACAGACATAAACCAAGAATCTCTGACATACGGGATATCCCTTAAGAACAGGCTCTTTATAGCAGCTTTGATAGCCGTGATACACATACCTATTAAAATTTCACAAAAATTGTCACAAGGATCACAATACTTTTTCTGAAATAGGAAATGACAAAATAAAAGTACCAAAATGCAATCTCAGGTCCCCAGCTCACCCAGAACCAATCCAGGAGACATCAGCATAAAAGAAATTGCAAGTCACACACCTGAAATATATCAGAATAATCAAAAAACATAAAGGTGACTACGTTCTTGTTAAGGGAAAACATCAAGAGGAAGATAACAGTCATAAATATGTATGCACCAAATATGGAAGCACCCAACTATGTAAGACAAATTTTAAAAGACATGAAAAATCTGATAACCAATAACACACTCTTAACAGGGGACCTTATCACCAAATTATCTCAAAGAGATAGGTCAACTAGACAAAAAATTAGCAAAATAGCAGCAGAACTGAACCAAACCTATGGACAAATGGACTTTGAGGACATTTAAACAGTGTCCCACCCAATAATATCTGAATACAAGTTCTTTTAAGTTGCACATGGGACATTCTCTAAAACAGACTACACATTACTCCATAAATCAGGCTTAAGGTAAGTGCAATAAAAGATAAATGCAAGAAAACTGAAATTATCCCATATTATCTGATCACAGTACAATGAAACTGGAAATTAGTAACAAAAGCTGCAAAATCCCAATAACTACACAGAAATTAACCCCTCCTCAGCAACCAATGGGTTACAGTAGAAATTAAAGGATATTTATAATCCAACAAAAAATTCAAGCACAATTTACCTGAATTTGTGGGATGCAAGTGAAAGCAGTTTAAGGAAAATTATAGCAGTGAACCAACAATTAGGAAAACAGAAAAAAAACAAATACCCTAATGCTGCAAACCTCAAGCTTCAAAAAGAACCAGCCCAAAGTACAAAGATGGAAAGAAGTTACAAAGATTACTGTAGAAATTAATGCAACTGAGACAAAGAAAATACAAAGAATTAATGAATCAAACAACTGATTCTTTGAAAGATTAAATAAAATTGACACTCGTCAACCTCATTAAAAAAAAAAAAAAAGAAAAAAACTCAAATTTAAGCAATAATGAAAAAAGTAAAATTCCTGGAGTTCACAGAAATCCAGAAGATGGTCAATACCTACTTTAAAAATTTTTACTGACATGATAGAAAGCAGAACAGACAGACTCTTAGGTAAAAGATTACCAAATTTGAACCAAGATATAATACTCTGAATAACCCAGTATGAAATTGAAAATGTAATTTAAAAAACCCAGGTTCTGACACATTCACAGCTGAATTCTACAAGAAATTTGGGGAAGACTTAATCCCAATATTCTTCAATGACACTGAAAAGGGGGGAAAAAAAAAGGTAGGTTATGGGTAAAAAGGGATCATTTTCTAGTGTTCATGGCAGTTGACTGGTACAAACTCAACGGAAATCACTGTGGAGACTCATGAAATGATTAGAGGACTTGCAGAAATAGTTCAGTGATGTAAGTACCTGCCTAGCAAGCACAAGGACCTGGATTCAATCCACAGTACCTCATGCTGTGCCAGCCCCTCTCCTTGCCAGTCACTAAATCTGGGTGTGGTGGCATTCGCCTGTAATTGAACAATTTTGTATATCTGTAATCTGAGCAATTACATTGAAGACAGCAGTGTGCATTATAACAACTCAGGAGGCTGCAACAGGAAGATCAGTAAGAGTCAGAGCTGTGTAGTGAGACTTTGTACCACATAAATACATTTTTAAAAAGTGGGACTGGAAGTCCCATTCAACCCCACTATTCTCTTTCTGGATATTTCCAGATCTGAAAACACTGTATCACAGTGATACACGTGCAACCATGTTTACAATAGCATAATTTGTCTTAGCTAAATCTTAGAAACAATCCAAATGTCCATCAACTGAGGGACTAAAATAGACATTACTTTTATACAGTTGAGTATTACTCAGCTATAAACTTGAGGCTTTTATAGGTAAAAACTAGACCATACTCGTGAAACAAATCAAACCCATGTATAAATATTGTACTTTCTTAGTAGCATAAGAAGCTGAAAGAATAAATAAAATCTGAAAGGTGTAACAGATTTAGTAAAAGAAACTAAATGTAAGGAATAAAGAAGTGAGATAAGGGAAAGGAGAAAGGAATTGGAAAAAAATTCATGTAAATATATACACATGATAGTTTAGATGATTCTATTAATTCCTATCAGTTTCTTGAAGGTAGCAGTTAATGCTTAAACTTATTTGAACAATTTTGTATATCTATAATCTGAGCAACTACATTGAAGACAGCAGTGTGCATTATAACCACTGATCTATTTTTACTAGCATGTTTCTAAAGTCTTATTTTTACACTTTAAATTTTTTAAAAAGGGACAAAAAATTCAAGTTTTATGGACAGGAAAAGGTAATGTTTTAAATATCTCATCAATCTTAGATGCCTACATTTGGAAGTCCGATCAACAAATCTGATAACAATATGTAATATAACCATTGTTAACTTCCTATTGTTTTGAAATTCTGATAGTTTTGTTTTTTGTCTTTCTTAGGTTTTTTCCTTTTTAAAATAAAATTTGTTTAAAGTTTGATTTTCCTCCTTCCTGGTCAATACCCTACCTACAATACTTACTATATTTTCCCGTATTGCACCAGAAGTCCTGAATCCAAACAACACAAACCTCATCCTTCCTCTTTTAGAAGGCTGTGTTGAGATACAATAATGTGGCTCTAAGCTATGTGCTAACCACTGTTAAATCTATAGGCAACGCCAGAAAGATATGAAGATTAAATGTGACAGTCTACATTCTCCCTTCACGAAGTTTGTCCAACTTCCATGTAGTCTGGGCAGGTTTTCCATCCATCAGCACACAAGGATTGATAACTTCCATTGCAAAATATATCCCCATGTCACCAAAGGTACTATTGTTGCTTTATCAAGCTCTTTGTCCTTCTTAATCATGTAGTATTCAGATCCTGCACCTCTTTCCAAGATTTTCCCATTCTGTTTATCACTGAATGTACTTACAAGGGTCTTTTCAGCCCAATGAAATAGAAACATCCCTCAAAGATTACAAGAATTTTTACCCTATTCCATCATGCAAGAGTTTCTGCTGAAATGATCTATCAGTTCACAAAGGCTTAACATTCACAAAATTAAAGCCTGAGTAAAAAGGCCTCTAAACTATTTTTTTTTTTTTTTTTGGCGGAACCAGGGATTTAACTCAGGCCCTTACACTTGCCAAGGAAGTGCTTACTCCACTGAGCCAAATTAAACCCCGAGTAAAAAGGCCTCTTAACTACTGACTTTTTTTTTTTTTTTGGCAGATCCAGGGACTAAACTCAGGCCCTTACACTTGCCAGGGAAGTGCTTATTCCACTGAGCCCTCTCCCCAGCCACTCTGTCTTCCTCTTAAGGGCACATAAACCTCTCCCAGAAATCAAGCAACTTATCTCATTTGCCTAAGCATATGTAAATTATCTAGTCCTTAACCCATGTTCTAGCATAGGTAATGCCAGATTGATCTAGAAGTTCCTAAAAAAACAGTATCACCCAGCCAGCCAAACAAGTCTTCCTGAGGCAAAGGCTAGCTATTCTCAAATCTGGCTGCAGGCAAGGTGGAAATTTGATTGTAACAATAAATTAAGGTTACATTATTACAATCAGTAACATCTATAGAACTATTATTTACAATTTAGAAGTAAAATGAGACATCAGTGGAATGTTCTCAAATTGTTTCTCTGTGATCCCACAGCAATGATCACTGCCAGCTGCCTAGTGAAAAAATAGCCACTTATTAAGATAATCTCTTAAAACAGCACCTCAATTCTTGCATTAGCTTTTCTATGACAGAGAATGTGAATATGATTTGAATTTATAAATGAGAATTTGATCTTCCACAAAAATCCCAAAAAGCGTGCATTCCACATTTCTTAGGATAAAAATCAGTGTTCTGAGCTAAAATAAGTCCCAAGTCACATATTACAGGAAAACTAAAGGATTACTTCCATAAACCCAGTTGTCAAATTTTCATGTTAATTTTCAACTTCCAACCATAATAAATACATGTCGGTATTTTCGCAACTCACAAACCAGTTAGCCAGTTTACTTTTTCCAGCTGAAACCCAGGTATGGCTTATTAAACTCAGGTTAAATGTAACTTCCATTCTAACCACTTAAAGCACCTGACTAGCTTCAGAGAACCACAACATCTCAGATTTGACCTGTCATATATAAGAATCATTAGCAAGATTCAACAATTCCTTTTAGATACCACATACAAGTTTTAGGACACAGAAGAGACTAAAAGCAACACAGGCTAAGATTCAGAAACAAATGACAAAAGGTAAAATGATCCACCTGACGAGTAAAAAATGCTATTCTGTTCTGTTTGCCTCAAATTTTATCAAACTGCATTCAGGAATGTTTTCCATCCAAAACAAAATATAAAAGATCTGAATAAAATGATTCTTCAGTGTTACAGACATCCTTACCCTGACAGGCAATAAAATCTGGCATAACCAAGTAAATGGAGGCAACAAGTCTCTTTTATGTTTCAAAGATCTGAAGGCCCTAGGACAGGAAACTCTTCAGTTATGCCACAGAAGATTCTACATGCCTTTCAGAAAGAAGACCAGAGTATTTTATAGCAGAAGAGAGGTAGCCAAAAACAGAAGGCTACCCCCAAGACAAACTCAATACATCCAAATTCTAGTTCTGAGATCATGCATTTAACAGACAAATGCAATTATCTGTCAGATTAGTTGGGAATAGCTTTTCCTGATACAGTGAGCACAAGATCTCCTGACTCACAAACTAAAGTTTAAGAAAAACAAACAAAATCCAGTTTGACACTAAATTGGATGGGAGGCAGGTGGCTCCATAAAAGTAGCATGGCTGTTTAAGAATTCTTTTCGGAAGCCAATATGAACATTCGAAAAGCCTTTGTCCTTCTAACAGTACTATTTGGATCATAGAAGCTGCTAAGATGGGGGAGGCCATTTTCAGAGCCCTCACATTATGTCTAACTAAAAGACATTGTACAAAAAAAAAAATCCAAGAGAATTAAATGTCTAAATCCAGCCTCACTCTTCCTCTAGCCAAAAGTCTCTACCTGGATTTCTGAATATGACTGGTTTTCTACTTTTCTGTGTTACAGAACAGGACACATTCTTAGAATCACACCATTGTATAGCACATAAAAAGAAACTGCCCTTCAGTGATCAAAAAAGATCCTCAAATAACTATGAGGTTAATACAATTAGATTTAAACCAGCCTATAAGATAAATACATAAAATACGTTGACAACGATTTTATGCTCAAGTTAACCAACATTTCTAGAATTATCTCTACACTTTGTAATAAATGTTGTTAAAATACATTACACAATCCTAGGCTCTTCCCATCCAAATATACAAATATGAGTTGAATCTTGTTCCTCTTAACTTTGTCACTGGGCAAACTTATATGTCCTTCTGATCTATTTCCTAAGTGTAGCGATTCAGATAAGTCCACTAGCTTATAGACACACCAAGGTGTGTACTACATGGTAAGTGCAGAATGTATTACAAGAATTTCTGAAAAAATACTTTCAATAACTATGTTTTCTTAACTGATTAATTCATACAATAGAATTTTCAGTGATTCCTCTAAATCTCAGAAATTCCTTGGTATTTAACAACTTGAAAAAAATATCAAATACACTGTACTGTATAACACAAAGTGATAAATACAAAATGTCAAGAAATGACAGATTTCACCATCATCAAATGGTTTAATAGCAATGGTAAACAAAATCTCTTCGCTTCCTAAAAAAAAAAAAAATCATCATCTTTAAACATTACATAAATTAACATAAACTCAGCCTGTAATTTAAAGCAAGTTAAACTATTTATTATGAAATTTTACAGAAGTATTCTAAATGTTATTATGAAGTTTTAAATATTCTTCAGGAGTAAAAATGCTTTCCCTGCTTCAGGACAATATAAATTCAAATATCCTCAAGGACTTCTTGAAAAGCAGAATTTCAGATGTAACATCAAAATCTGAGATGTGAAAAATTCTTCCATCAACTGTTTCTTTGGGTGGCTCTTTTTCTCCTTATACTCTGTTAAATGTAGGAGGGTTTGACAGTAGATAATGCAACTGTAAGAGTTAAACTAAGTGAAATAGGAAACTCTACAAAGTAGATTACAGGGGGAAAAAAAAAGACAAATCATTTCTGTGATGAGCAAAGAACTCAAAATTTTGCTAGATATATATTTAACCAAAAAACTAACATAATATTACCATATTAGCAAAATTTTTTATGTCCATCAATGAACTACATATAACAAACTGGCAATCAGACAAGAAATAAAACAGGTGTCAATCTTTAACAATTTATTTTATACAAAACAGTAGCAATGTAGAATATGGGAATTATCTCCTGCTGCCACACAAGCACGTTGTGAACATTCCAAGCCAATGTATACAGTTTGGAAGGGAAGGCTAAACAATAGCATCAATCATGCTACTGAACATAGGATTTTATTTAAAAAGATTAAAAATTAGATAGCAATGTCTTCTAAATATTACTCTCATCATTGAAGACTAATGAAAAATAAAGTCTTTGTAAGTTAAAAAAAAAACAAAAACCAAGAGGCTGCTATAACACTGCCATACAAACCACCATATTCCAGTATTTCCATACTTGATAGCAGCATTATTTTTACTGAACCGTGTACAACTACATGTAGCAATATATAAAAGCAAAGATACCATGGCAGTTATCAATCAAGATTGAAAAGAAAACAAAAAAATAACTATAATGAACACACTGTAAGATGAACATTTATGGAGAACAAGTCAGTATCTACATTCTTGGACTGTTCCATTCTGCCTCTCAACAAAAGTGTCAAACTCAACTGTCAATTGCATTTTTGGCCTATTTGAGTTTTTCCAGTTCATATTATACTGCATGCTTGGAACAAAGAGGGTGACAGTAAATCCTTCTACACAATGAACTTTAAGTAGACAGCTGAAAATAAACTTACTACCTGTAAACACACACAAAAAAAAAATACAAGATTTTATCTTCAATCAGTGCCTCCAAAGACTCTATCTTCGATATCGGCCTCTCTCCCCTCGGTCTCTGTCCCGGTCACAAAGTCGCTCTCTCTCTCTTTCTCGGTCACGTCCTCTATCTCGCTCTCTGTCTCTCCTATTATCTCTAGGACGGTCTCGATCCCGCTCCCGGTCTCTTTCTCGGGGTCTACTTCTCCGACCACTGACAACAGCTTGTGTGCGACGAAGGAAATCATCCACCCTCATATCATAATCATGCTAGAAAACAAAAGAAATGTGTCAGCAATGCCAGAAATTTTAATGAAATTGAAAGAAAAGTCTACCCTGTTCAAAGAAATAGGATATTGGATGTCAAATTAGACACTTATGAAAATACAAATCAATTCAGGCAGGTCCTATTTAATGTGACTGACTTTTCTACATGTTGGTTTAATGAGGTTTATGCCCCCATTATCACTTAATCATTACTATCAACCATTATGCTCAGATGCGTCCAGGTATGCTAACAATGTGGTTTCCTTCAATAGGCTTTTTACTTCCTTTCAGCACTACAAAACATAACAGAACTCTGCCTTTTTCAGGTGAAATCACAAGTATTATGATCCAGATTACGGGATGTGACAAACTATAAGAAAGTAAGGCTGTCGCACATAGTTTAAAATGCACTGAAGGACGAAGAGGTCAAAGTGCAATGATCCTTGCTGTAGGTTAACCTTTCTACTCATTTGGTTTTACAGCCTAAATGTATTAAGTATAATGTTGAAAATATAATTGCAGAGCCAGAGATATAGCTCATTGACATAAGTGCCTGCCTGGTAAGTTTGGTCCCCAATGCCACAAAAAAAATAAATAAAATTGCACCCTGGCTTTTACATATGTAGAATATAAGCTAACCACAGATTTATTACGAAGAACTTGCTAACTATGGCAGGTACACTTAAGTACAAGACTTCTTGTTTTAAACCACTATGTTATCATTTACAAAAAGTCATTTTAAGACATCACAGTTCATCTGTTGCATTTTTCTTTCTTCTACGACTGAAAACACCACTTTCAAGTTAGTCAAGATTCGCAAATCAGTTTATAGGATGTTAATAGTTCTAATATGATTTATTTGAAGGGTTACAATTTTTCTAAAAAAAAAATGACATTTCACAAAAATGTCTCAAAGACATTGACTCTCAAATACATATATTCTTATTACTGGAAAGATAACAATTATTTGGTTCTGCAAAATATTCAATAACCTGAA
>PVKA01043844.1:0-16532 GCA_004027165.1 Ctenomys sociabilis
CGACAAAGAAAAGTCCAGGGCCTGATGGATTCTGAACAACCGACTAATGGTCAATAAAATATGCAATGTAATAAAAAGCCTGCAGGCAAAGAAAATTTCAGGTCCTGATGGCTTCACAGCTGAAATCTACAAGAAAATTACAGAAGATATGAGCCTTACACTCCTTAAACTCTTCAATGAAATTGAAAAGGAAGGAGTTCTCTCAAAATCATTCCTTGAGGAAAGTATTATACTGATTCCAAAAGCAGGGAAAGACACAACTAAGAATGAACTACAGGCCAATCTCCCTAATGAACAAAGATGCAAAAATCCTCAATAAAATCCTAGCAAACAGAATATAGCAAATCATCAAGAAGATCATACACCATGACCAGGTAGGATTCATCCCAGGGATGCAGGGATGGTTCAGTATTCAAAAATTTATAAATGTAATGCACTACATTAATAGACAGAATCTAAAAACCAAATGATCATCTTAATTGATGTAGGAAAAGATTTTGACAAAGTCCAACATTCATTCATATTCAAAGTCCTATAGAAAATTTGAGTAGAAGGCCTGTATTTTAATTTGAAAAAAGCCATCTATGACAACCCAATGGCTAATATAATTATAAACAGTGAAAAACTGAAATCCTTTACTCTCAGATCTCATACAAGACAAGGATGGCCTATATCACCCGTCCTGTTCAATATAGTTTTGGAATTATTAGCTACAGCCATTAGACAAGAAGGAGAAATAAAAGGAATAAGAATAGATTCAGAAGAAGTTAAATTATCACTATATGCAGATGAATGATACTTTACTTGGAAGACTCAAAAGCTCTACCAAGATGCTACTAGAATTTATACACAAATTCAATAACATAGCAGGATACAGTCATTACTCAAAAGTCAATAGCATTTGTCTACACAGATAATAAACACAATGAGAGGGAAACAATAGAAACAATACCTTTTACAATAGCACTGTGGAAAATAAAATATCTTGGAATTCATTTAACTAAGGAAATCAAAGAACTTTTCACGGAATATTAAAGTACCCTAAGAAAAGAGATCCTAGAGGATTTCAGAAAATGGAAAGATATTCCATGCTCCTGCATAGGAAGAACCAACATCGTGAAGATGGCCATAGTCCCACAATTGTTGCACAGATTTAATGCAATCCCTATCAAACTGCCACCAGCATACCTCCCAAACCTAGAGAAATCATTCCTAAAATTTATTTGGAACCAGAAAAGACTACAAAGACAATCCTGGCCAACAAAGACAAGGAAGGAGGCATCACAATTCCTGAATTGAAATTATACTACAAAGCCACTGTGATAAAATCAACATGGTATTGGCAAAGAAATAGACCTGAGGATCAATGGAATAGATTACAAGATGCAGAGGCCTCTGTGAACACACTCAGTTGCCTGATCTTCGACAAAGAGACCAAACAAGCTTACTGGAAGAAAGTCAGCCTCTTTACAAATGGTGCTGGAAAAACTGGCCTTCTACATGTCGAAAACTAAAACTTGACCCAGGTCTATCACCATGCACTAAGCTAAATTCAAAATGGATTAAAGATCTAAACATTAAAACAGAAACACTCAATCTCCTGGAAGAGAAAGTAGGAGAAACTCTTGAAGACATAGGGGTAGGCAAAGAGTTCATGAACAAACATGTATTCACACGGGAAACACTTTAAAGAATTAACAACTGGGATCAACACTTGTTGAGGAGTTTCTGTATGTCAAATGAAATTGTCAACAAAGTGAAAAAATAACCCACAAATTTTGAAAAAATCCTAATAACCGCTCAGACAAAGGTCTGTTCTCTAGAATATATAAAGAACTAAGATATATTAAGGCCCTCAAATTTAAATACACAATCCTGAAATGGGCATCTGAGATGAACACACTTCTCAGTGGACGAAATTAAAGAAGCGAATAAATATATGAAGAAATTCTCCACATCGCTAGCCTTCCATGAAATGCAAATTAAAATAACACGGAGATACCATCTCACTCCAGAGTGAATGGCTATCATAAAGAAATCAACCAACACAAATGTTGGAGAGGATGTGGGGAAAAGGGAACACTTCTCCACTTCTGGTAGGAATGTAGCCTATTGCAACCATTGTGGAGTTCAGTGTGGAGACTCCTCACAAAACTAGGACTGGAAATCCCATGCAAGCTGGCTATCCCCCCACTGGGAATTTTCCCAGAGGAACTGAAAACATTATATCATAGTGATATATGTGTACCTATGTTCATAGCAGCACAATTTGTGACAGCAAAATCTTGGAAACAACCAAGATGCCTGTCACATGAGGAATGGTTGAAAAAGATGTGGTATTTCTATACAATGGAGTATTACTTAGCTATAAAGAATGATAAACTTGAAATTTATATTGAAGTGGATGCCACTTTAAGATACACTCATAAGTGAGATAAACCAGACACATAAGTTCTAATATCGTATAGTCTCCCTAGTATAAAAAGCCCAAAGAAGAAATACAAATAGAAATGTATAACAACAACTGAAAAGAATTTAGTCAGATAGTTAGGGCAAACTGAATGGTATATGTTGCAAGGTGCTAATCAGCTTCTCTTCTGGATGGTTAACAACTTAGCTTCACAGATCAAAAATTGGAGATATAGAAGGCCTGTAAGGTCAGCGAACCTTTTGGTCCTAGCCTTTCCAGTTTAGTGAAGACTCAGGACATAGGAGAACTTGTAGTGTAACATGATGGAACTCAGTTGTTCCCCAAATTTTCTGATCAAGCATATTATGGAGCCACAGAGGAAGGTGAGTGATGATCTATAGTGTGCTTAAAGAGAGTCACATAGAGCGAAAACTTTCTCTCAGGTTCTCACAGAGAGAAAACTGGTCAAGCAATGGCAGTGACTCACCCACATGACCGACACAAAGGATCTACAGAATCAGGTACAGGATTACAAGATAAACCCTGAGGGGACTCGACTGACCTCATCAGATACAAAAGCTACATTTTTTGTTATATATGTCTTGCTTTATCTCGGTCTTAATCATCCAGCAGAAAATATAAAAATGAGGTATATAAGTCGGGCATGGTGGTGCAGGCCTGTAATCCCAGCACTCGGGAGACTGAGGCAGGAGGATTGTTGTGAGTTCGAGACCAGCCTGAGCTACAAAGTGAGCTTAAGGCCACCCTGAACTGCTACTGAGACCCTGTCTCAAAAAGACAGAAAAAAAAGAGGTATATAAAATAAGGCCATAATAGTAAGTTAAGTTGTAAATGGCTATAGTCAATAACTTCTTCAGATGACTCACTATTATTGTGGACTGCTGGATTGTGTTTGATTGTGTCGCTGATTTCAGGCACCTTTAATTGTTGAATGACAATGGAGTGCCCATTGTTGACAGGTCTAAACAAAAAAAGGGGGATATGAACGAAGAACCATGATATGTTTGTGTAAACAGTACAGTTAGGATAATTATGCAGTAGTTCTGCATAATTCTATGAGAAGCAAGATTTGCACTAATAGTGGTTTGACAAGATATTATGTCAGCTTCTTGTACTAAGGCCAACCACTAGGAAAATAACTAGGTAGAAAGTATTAATTATTGAAACTGTATTATAATTCAGCTTTGAAAATATACATATACAGCTACATTCTCCTAATTCATTGATCAGAGACATCTTCTCTAAAAGTGTTTGTAAGTTGTATGCACCTTGGACAACAACAAACCACTACATAAACAATATGAAATGTAATTATTGAATCTGTCCTGCTAACTTGATTTGAAACTGTCTCATTGCTATTTGTTCTTCAATAAAAAAAATCACAAAGTAAAAAAAAAATCTCAATCACAAACTTGCAAATCCTTTTCAGTGAAAGTGAAGATTGATTTTCCGTTTTTTAATTACTTATACTTTATTTTTTGTTATTTATTTATTTATTTATATTTTATTTTATTGAGAAACAAATAGTAATGAGACAGTTTCAAAATTGATTAGTAGGACAGTTTCAATAATTAATACATTGTACATTGTTATCTTCTTAGTGGTTATTCATAGTACAAGAAGCAGACAGGATATCCTGTCCAAACACTATTAGTACAAATCTTTCTACTGATTGAATTAAGCGAGAGTAGCTGTATACCTGTCCTGACTATTCTGTATATGCAAATACAAAATAGTCCTTCCTTTGTAACCCCTTTTTTGTTTAGTCCTGTCAGAGATGAGTATTCCATTGGCGTCTAAATGCTATAGGTGTGTGAATTCAGCAAAATAATCCAACACAGTCCAGCAGTCCACAATAGTAGTGGGTTATCCTCAGAAACTGTTGACTTGAGATTCAGATCTTGAAGACACCATAGTGGCTAGTTAAAAGATAAAAAAGATCTCTTAATAACAAGTAGGATGCAGCAAAAAATAATTCATCATGTGCAAGATTATGCAAAGATGAACACTGTAATACTGATAGGAATCAATGAGAAAGGAATGAATGCAAATGATATAAAAAGAATATGGGCACAAGTAATAGCAGAAAATTTCCCAAATGTGAGGAAACAATCTGACGTTCAGGTAAGTGAAGAATATAGAAATCCAAAGAACATTAATCCAATTAAAAGTGTGGCAAGACATAGAATTTATAAAGAACTAAAAACATTCACCAAAATTCAAAGACCAGATCCAGAAAGGTTCATCCAAGATGCACACACACTTTTCAGAGGAAGAAATGCAAGAAGTTAATACATGAAGAAATGCTCATCACTATCCATTCATGAAATGTAAATGAAAACAACACTGAGATACAATTCTACCCCAAAAAGAATGGCAATCCTAAAGAAATCAACCAACAGCAAATGTTGGAGAGGCTCTGAGGAAAAAGAAACTCTTCTCCACTGCTGGTGGGAATGTAGATTGCTTAACCATTAGGTAAAAACCATTGTGGAGACTCCTCAAGCAGCTAGGACTGAAAACCCCTTTCAATCCAGCTATCTTCTTTCTGGGAATTTTCACAAAAGAACTGAATACATCATATAGTGATATATGTGCGTCTGTGTTTATAGCAGCACAATTTGTGGTAGCCAAATTTTGGAAACAACTCTACTATATGTTGAGATCTGTGAACTAAGCAACTACACTGAGCAATGTGTAACACTAAAACAATGCTTGAAGTGCCTATGATTTTGGTCTTCTAAATGCCTACTGCTTCTAACATTATATCAATTATTGCTACATCTCTTTAAAGTAAATGTTTGCGAAAAAGAAAAGGTAATAAAAGAAAACAAGAGAGAAGAAAAACAATCATAGGTCTGTTCTTCTGAAATGTTCTATATGGTTAGATATCTAAATTTCTGTGGAAAATGTGTAACTTTTTCATATTCTATCGGGATTTAAAGTTTAGAATATCCATGGTTGTTCAAAAATACCAATTCCATGTAATCCCTAAGGCATTTGATACTCAGACAGATAGTGATGTTAAGCTCAACTGCCTCTGTTACAAGGTAACAATATAATTACGCTTCTCTTCTGGATGGTTGACAAGTAAAGTTTGCAGATGACAAATCAGAGAAAAAGAGGGGTTACCAGGATAGCCAATATTTTGGCCCTAGCCCTTCAAGGTCAGTGAGGACTCAGGACATAAGAGAACTTGTGCTGTAACATCCTGTAACTCACTCAGTGACGTCCCAAATTGTCTATTCATGGAGATTACAGGGCCATAGAGGAAAGTGATCGACAACGCACAGTGTGGCTAAGGAAACTTACCTAGAGAGGAAAAACTCTCTCAAGCTTTCACAGACAGTAAATAGGTCAAGCAGTGGTCATGATTCACCCAAATAGCTGACACTGACAAAAGATGTACGAGCTGCTCTACGTGGTTTCAGAGTAAATCCTGAGGGGATCTGACTGACCTTGTCAGATACAAAAGTTACATTTTTAGTTATATAGGTCTTAACCATTCAGTAGAAAAGTATAACCATGAGGTATACAAAGTAATGCCGTATTAATATGCTGAGTTGTAAAAGGCTCAAGTCAAAAACTTCTGACAATTGCTAGCTCTGCTGATAACCCACAAATTATGGACTATTGGACAACAGTTTGCTGAATTGAGCTATCTACAGTATTTGAACTGGCATCAAGTGTGAAAAGGTCCTTTAAAGATTTCTCCAAATATAGCTTCTCTAACAATAGAACCCCTGTCACTGACAAAACAAAACAAAAAACGGGGGGATATAAATGAAAGACCATTTTGCAGTGATATAAATATATATATAATAGGATAGATGTACAGCTACTTTCTCTTAGTTCAATAAGAATGAAAGTTTATACTAATATTTTAAACCTGTTTTAAAACCTATTTAAAACAGTTTTAAAACAGGTTAGTAGGAGAGTTACAATAACTAATACATTGGATGTTGTTTTCATAATAGTTCTTCAGAGGGCAAGATGCAGACATATCGTGTCTAAACAATGTTATTACAAAAATTTCTTCTCATTGAACTGAGAGAAAGTAGCTGTATATCTATCCTGTCGTGTGTGTGTATACCTTTTTTTCAATACGAAATGTTACTTTATTTATATCCCCCCCTTTTTTTGTCAGAGATGGATGTTCCATGCCTGTTAGAGAAGCTGTATTTGGAAAAGTCTTTAAAGGACCTTGATGTCAGTCCAACTATTGTAGGTACTTGAATTCAGCAAAATAACCCAAAATAGTCCAATAGTCCAACTGGCAATTGTCAAAATTGTTGACAAGTAAAATTTATTTAAAGAGAATAAAATACAAAAAATTATCTGGAATTGCAGAATCTGAGGAACTACTTTGATGATAACAATATGCCGTATAAGAGCTGTTGCTAATTTGCCATCATTTTGTTTTGAAATTTTATATTTTTCATAAATACAACTAACCATATTTGTGTGGCACTTTGTTTTTTTTTGTACTCTTTGGAATGAGACTTATGATTGTCAAACTTACCAAGAATCATTATTTATGTTAAGAAATATTTGACTACATAAATAATGGAAGGATAGGCAAGTATTGTAGAACTTAAAACCTTTAAAAGAGGCCAGAGTTTAAATAAAGGAACTAGGGCCTGAGAGCTTAAATAACCTAGAGAAGTTCACCTATGCAGCAGTAACAGGAGAGAAATAGAAGCTGGATTTCTTGACTCTAAATTCATCTATGGTCTATGTGGCAATTTTTAGGACTTTTTTTTCTTGCAGGTAATTACCATTTTTTGATTTAAAAGATGAGCCAACAGGCTCAATTCTACTGAGTAAAGCCACCCCATGTGGGACTTGGAAAAACAAGAAGCAGAAGCTACGCAAAGAAAAATTAAGTCTCCCTGATAAAAAGCCTTCTTTTTCTGAGGCAGCTAAGGCCATGTTGTCCCGTGTAGTCTCCTAGGTGGCCAGTGGCTGGTGGTGGGAAGCAGGGCTTCTCTGGAACAGCTCTGGCTTATGGTTGGGTTGTTCCTACTGTTGTGCTTCAGGCTTTATAACAAGTAAGTCTGGATGGCTGAGTATTCTTGGGAGTCTATAATGTTCTTAATATTTTGTGGTGTCCCTATTGTATATTTTGGCTAGCCCTGACTCTCTTGAGTACAAAAAAGAACCATATTTCATCAACTTTTGGCAATATGATAATTACCAGCATTGTGATGCATTTGCATTATATACCATTATTATGCACACAAAGTAGTAGTTTATGTTTAAAATTTACTTTAAAAAGAATTAAAAAACAATAAAAATGACAGAATTTCAAAATCTGAGCAACTACTTTGAAGATAACAATATGTACTATGACAGCTGTTGTTAATTTCCTATGAACTTGTTTTGAAACTCTACAGCTCTTACCATGTATTGATTTATCTGATCCTCACCTTATCCTTAGGATTTTGCTACTATTGCCTTTTTTAAGCACAAAGAACATCTATTTTTTTTTTTTTTATCAAGAATCATCTCTTGTTAGGCCACTGTTTCATTTGCTGTATAATTTGTGCTCTTTTTCTCTTCATATAATTTTTATAAGCCATTTGGAATCTCATAGCCCTTTACCTTTAAACACTCCTGTGTACATTGGATAAAAAGAATGAGGACCCTTTTTTTCATAACAACAGTTGCTTATTTCTCTCAGCTTGGCAGACTTAATTATTTTTTAATATTAATCTTATTGAGAAAGAAGTAGCAATGAGACAGTTTCAAAACAGGTTAGTAGGACAGTTACAATAATTAATACACTGTATGATGTTGTGTTCATAGTAGTTATTCATAGTACAACAGGCAGACATGATATCTTATCTAAACACTATTAGTTCAAAACTTTATTTTCATTGAAATAAGACAAAGTAGCTGTATATCTATCCTGTTTTGTATATTCAGATACAAAATGTTCCTTCATTTGTATCTCCTTTTTTGTTTAATTTTGTCAGAGATGGGTATTCCATTGTCATTTTAATAATGTAGGTGTGTGATTTCACCAAAATGTTCCAATATATTTCAGTAGTCCATAGAAGTAGTGGCTTACCCACGGCACGGGCAATGTCAGAAGTTGTTGACTTGAGCCTTTTACAACTCAGTATATTAATATGGCTTTACTTTTTATGTTTCATTTTTATATTTTTCTGCTGAGTGGTTAAGACCAAGATAAAGCAAGACATATATAACAAGAAATGTAACTTTTGTATCTGACAAAGTCAGTCAAATCCCCTCAGCATTTATCCTGAACCCTGTAGCGCAGTTTGTAGATCCTTTGTCAGTGTCAGCTATGTGGATGAGTCATGGCCATTGTTTGACCAATTTGTTCTCTGTGGAAGCCTGAGAGAATGTTGTCTCTCCATGTGACTTTCCTTAGGCACACTCTACATCATCGTTCACCTTCCTCTGTGGCCCCGTAGTCTCCTTGATCGGAAAATTTGACACACAACTGAGTTCAATGATGTTACAGTACAGGTTCTCCTATGTCCTGAGCCCTCACTAACCTTGAAAGGCTAGGTTCAAGGCTAAGATTTGCCTTATATAGTTGGATGCTCCCATGCAGTCATTGTTTTTCTCTAATGTTTGATCTGAAAATTTAGGTTTTTAATCCTCCAGAAGAGAAGCTTATTATTATTACCCTAAAGCATAGGTAGTTGAGCTTAACCTCACTATCTGTCTGAATATCAAACATCTTAGACATAACATGGAACAGGTATTTTCTTTCAAGTATTGCTATATTAAACTTTAAGTCCCCACAGAACATGAAGAAAAAAATTAAGAAATACTTTAAAATAGGCATAAATACTCACATATTTTTACACAGAAATTTCAAAATCTAACCACATACAGAAGAAAAGTTAATTTTTTTTATTTTTTTTATTTTTTTTATTTTTGTGGAACTGGGGATTGAACATGGGCCCTTGCACTTGCCAAGGAAGCACTTATTCTACTGAGCCATCTCCCTGGCCCCATATGTTAACCATTTTGTATATATATACATATGTGTGTGTGTGTGTATATATATATATATATATATATATATATATATATATATGTATGTATGTATTTTTTCACTGTAAAATGGTATTTCATTTATGTCTCCCCTTTCTGTTTACTTTTGTCAGAGATGGTCCACTCATAAATATATACGTGCCAAACATGGGAGCATCCAACTATATAAGGCAAGCCTTAATGGACATGAAAAATCTAATATCCAATACCACAACAGGAGAACTTAACACCCCCTTATCACAGAAAGATAGGTCAAGCAGACAAAAATAAGCAATGAAGTAGCAGAACTGAACCATAACTTGGAAGAAATGAACTTAGTGTACATATACAGAGTGTTCTACCCACCCACAGCTGAACATACACTTTTTTTCAGCTACACACGGGACATTTTCTAAACTATACCACATACTATTGCCCTCTTTTTAACACAAACATAGAGATAAAACTGAAACACAGAGATGACAGGATTCCTGACATCACAGAGAAAATAGGAGGAATTGGAATTTAAACCTCAGAGCTTTGGTTTTATGGACCATTATCTGATTCCCCAGGACTCTGTTGCCTGCCAATCTTATGAAGTAAATATTATAATTATCATTAGTAGTAGTGGCATTGATATTATTGTTATTATTATTGCTACCATTTTTCATAAGCAGAGGTAATGTCCATTGACAGAAGTTCATTGAAGGTAGTTGTTCAGCTGGTAAGGACTGGATGGGCACAAGTGCACCCAAGATAGCCAGGTCCCATCCCAGAGGTCTTTTTTGCTGTACTCACCGCAGTCAGAATATCACTTGATGATTTGTACATTCATTTATTCATACTATCCACTATTCAAGCATCTATCCATTCAGCTATCTTATTCCTTTGAAGATAGTCTTGTCTTTTCTATTTGTAGAAGAATGTGGAGCTTGTAGTTCCAGAGCCACTTGCTATAATGTGTTGAGACCCACACCTCATTTCCTTTGGGGTCCTATAGAGGTGTAGCATGGCCCATAAAAAACACCATTTCTGCTCATATCTCATGATTTTTGCAAATTAATGATCTAAGTAAAATGGACCATTGGCTTTAAAAGTGTGCAATAAAAAATGATAATAAATGCTAGGCTGAGGATCATAATGGAAAAACAACTGTTTGGGGTATTCTTCCATGGTACAGTTCTCCAGCCTGAGTGAATTATATAGAACTGGCTATCTTTTTTTCCCGTGCATGGGAGGGCTCCCATGTTCAGTGCCTCGAGTCTTCACACTCGGCTGGGTGCAGCATAAAAACTGCCTGTGAAGTGAGAAGAGACTTGATTCAAGGCCTGCCAATAGGCATATCAATTAGACAGTGACCCAGAAATTCTTGAAAGAGTGCTTTTTGTTTTTCCTTCTCTCTCCTTGAGGGCTCCTTCCCTACCTTTCTTCCTTCTACCATTCCTTAGTAAAACACTAGGAGAGCCAGGAATTTTGCCAAGGAAGGTTTAGGAAAACAAAATTTAACTACTGCAGCTTTAGGAAATAAATTGGTCCATGAGGCAAAGGAAAAAAATCAAATATCTTGGGAGAAAAATGAAGGGACAGTTTCAATTATAATCATTACCAGGTTTAGATCCATCTTTGGGCCAAAGTGTCAAGCAGACAGATGTTCTTGTAATTTGGATTCTATCATCAATGTTGTACTTGTGAAAATATTTTAATGACATTTCAGCTCTTCACTAGCCCTCAAATTCTAGAAGATTTTCCAGGTCAAGCGAGGACCATTTGTACCATCTCACCCAGTGACCTCTTTCCTTCTGCTGGGGCTCATGGAGAACATTAAACTTGCAGATGCAATTATTGCATAATAAAGTATTGATTTCCTAAGATACCCCATAACATTTTCTCCTTCATAATTAGCATTTACAAAGAATATATCCAAGAACTTTTATAGAGGATGACCACCTATTGCCACTTGAATGAGACACACAATACTTTAGTTAAAGAATAAACAACATTAGAATGCAGCTTCAATTCAAAGAACTGCAAATTAGTGTATATAAGTGTTCTCACAATGTCTTAGCTTGGATTTAAAAATCATTTCTCTATAAGTACAAGCTATTGGAAGATACCATTTAAAGGCAAATTCAATTATCTTCTGACAACTGATGCAGAGCTTAGTTTTGGTTGGTGATGGGATAACTTACTGACTTGCTTCCTATGAGCGATTTTCAGCACTTCAAACATCAGAAACCAGAGCAATGTACGTTTGTAAAATGAAAGACCTTCCTGAAATAAAATACTCAAATATAATTTAAATGTACTCTCTGCTATGTACATAGCTGGGGTTATTTAGTGCCCCCTAAATAAAATTATGAAAAATTTGAATATTTTCAGGGGATGAAAAGATTTACAAAAAAAACAAGTTACTTCAAAAGATGGTTTTTCACTTATTTCTGGGTTGCTTCTGTTAAAATGAAGGCAGTGGTTTCACATCTTCATATATTATGTTGAACTCCTCTCCTGCATGTGGTGAAGCTAGAATTAGGAGCTCCTCAGACCCAGGACTGCCAGATTCTGAGAACAAGCTAACGTTCACAGACTACTAGCCTCGCTGCACTCCTCTTCCAATCACAGCATTGAGGAAGTCTGCTACTTAAATATGTTGCCTACCTTAGGTTCTATGCTTCATCTCTGATGACTGGGTAGCAGCTTGACATTGGCCTTAAAGTCAAGGAGACAAGGTATTGTTCATCCCTTCTGCAAACACACAGGAGGAGACATTTATTCAATCACCAGAAAGATTGCTGAGCTTTCCTCATGTTCTCAGCATGTTGTTGAGTGGGTTATAGAGGTAACATAGAAATGGAGACCTGACTCTTGTCCTCAGGTTGTGGGAGATACATCCCAACTACATGTACAACTGACTGAACATGTAACTATGTAGGCAGGGCTCTTGTTCATGTTCTCTAGGTGTTGAAAGATGACCCTTACTTCTTTGACCAACTAACTTTAATCATCCTTTATGATATAGTTCAAATCTTTTTCCCTCCAGGAACTTTAGGTAAACCTGAACATAGACTCGGTATTTTGCAGATCATGTTAGAATTCTTTCCTAGCTATGGATCAGCTACTATAATCTGTCCCTCCAAAAGCAAGGATTAGTTATATTCCTCTTCATATCCCAGGGTCTTGCAACCATTTCTCAATGGCAATAGATAAATGTCTGTCAGGGAGCCACTTCTGCCCCTCTCTGCAGCACATCTATGGAACATGGACAGCTTTCTTTATGACAAAGATAATGGATGCTTCAGATTAGAGATATATGGTTATGAGTCATATTTCCAATACAATGAAGGATTAGTAGTTCTTCAGAGTAAAAGATACTTGTTCGAACCCAGAGCATACCATGTGTCCAGCAAGGGACTGGGGCATTTTATTGATAAACATTATTTATTATATAGAACAGTTAAGAAATTTAAATGAAAGTGTTTAGCTAGCCATGTACATTTGATAGCTTTTATTTTTATTCCTATCACACACTAGGGAAAGGGAAAACATTGAGGATTACATACCTTATACATGGAAGATATCAAAAAAATAATAGATGAAAATATATGAATTGAAATTCATTGTACAGATAATCAGTATAATACAAGTTCAAAGAAGAGCAGTCTATAATTAACTAGTCCATGCTCTGCTATTGTACTGTGAGCACTCATATAGACAAGTCCAGCCATGTAAGCAAATTTCAGTATCTGGCGTGTTGCATGTTCTAATATTTGATGAGTCAAAGCAAGTTACATGGCTTAGTCCTAACATCAAGGGAAGGGTATGCTCGCATTCCCTACTATGTGGCCCTAATAATGAGAGCACAAATTTTTTTTCTTACAAGCAGGTAAGGTATAAGATCAATAATTCAATTCCACAGATAATTACTGGTCCAGCTGGCAATTAATCTATATCTGTTTGACATTATACTAGTAGCTTATCTATATCTGTCTGATGCTAGTATAAAAGATCATATACAATCTCCAGAAAGAGAGAATGAGGCTTCAAGTGCAGGAACAGCACATAAAAAGGAATATTAGAAGGAGGGTGAGGGCTGGTGAGATAGTTCAGTGGACTGAGCGCCAGCTTAGACAAATGCAAGGACCAGGGGTTTAATCCTGATACTGCATGCTGCACCAGGCCTCTAAGCCAGGGACTGAGTCCAAGAGTGATGGCACGTGCTTGTGATCTCAGTGCTGGGGAGGCTGCAAACAGCAGGATCACTATGAGTCCAAGCTGTGTAGTGAGACAGTGAGACCCTGTACCAAATACTTTTCTTTTTTTTTTGTGGTACTGGGGATTGAACTCAGAACACTACTCTTGTGCTTATTCTACTGAGCTATAACCTTGGACCCCAAATACATTCAATTAAAAAACAGGAGAGTGAATAGATCACCTGGGATAAGAAAAATAGTGAAAATATTACAGTGGCCCAACTACAAAGTACACCAAAATCTGTGCTGTAATACAAAATTTGTAAACACTCATTACTTTATTAGCCTGTCATGAAATCTCAGACATCCTTCAGTGATGTGGGAAATATTTGTTTTATATTCTGTGCACCCAGTCTTGCTTTGCCCATATGGTTAATCTGTGCAGATTAGAAAAAGGTTTCCTGTATTTGGCAGTGTCCTAACAAGAAATTGATGACACGTCTAAAGGTTTACTTTAACAGAACTGAATAAAAAGAGTCTGTGAAGATGTGTGGCCAGAAAAATAGAATCCACAAAGATGCTCCCAGGCACTAAGGGATAAGCAACAGAAAAGACACTGTTGTCCCTATGCCTGAAAGAATTGTGGATGGAACAGTCCTGCTGGAGCCCACTGAGAACTGGCCCAGGAGAATGGCTGTGCCACGACACAGTGAAGCATGGAGAAAAAATGCAGAATGGAAGTGAGAAGGAGGTGCAGGGTGATGGAAATAACTACCCTGGCCTCTTTCTTCCCTCCACCTTTGTCATCTCCTACTGGTGAGTTTATCTGGCTCTGCCCAGCTGGAAGCCAGAAGATAAGGGTGCCTTCCATGCATTATGCAGAGCATAACAATGAATGGGTCTTAGGAGGAAGGAAGGGAGAATCACCAGCACTGACCCCCCACCTGACAAATTGACAAATACATGTTTTTGGAGAGACAGTTTCAAGGATGAGCACCTTAGCAAAAGTGATCAACTAGGAAACAAAACACCCAGCAAATGGACTCATGACTTTGTGAGTGGTGACCAGGCTGCATTTCAATTCCCACTCACCTTGTAGCAGAAATATCTCCTGATACCGAAGCATCTACCTTAGGCAGTGATAGCCTTAAGTCTTAACAGTCAGAACAACAACAAAAAGACAGCCTTGCTTTTCTGGGAGTGATTGCGTACCTGCTCAGGCTCTTAGGCTTTAAAAATAGGAGTGTTCCCACTTGTCCTTTTTTTTTTTCCTTGCCTCTGAAAACTCTGCTTCTGGCTGATTCCTTTGGTATGCAGAACTGTCTGGTTGAATCTCATTCTTTGCCAAAAAGGCAAAGCAAAGCAAATCAGAACTCCTTGTTAATTGGGTAGCTGCACTGTGGGTTATTTGCAAAAGAGTACATGCTTTCTTGAGGATTATAGCTTCATTTATTTAATTACTTATTCAATCTAACATAGATGACTCCTTACCATGTATATATATATCTCAAATCCTAGATCTTTGTGCTGAGAAGAACTTAACAGCTCTAGGGTGTTAGGCTCTTTCCAGTTTTAAACTTCAAACCCATGCAAGGGTCAGAAAGTTAACAGTTTAACCTGTGCAAAGCCTGCTAGCTAGATAATGGTAGAGAGAAAATTTAAGCTCTCTTTTCTCTCTTGCCACAAGACCTTGCTTGAAAGAAAAATAGCATTATTCTTAAATGTTCTGAGAAATTCTCATTACCTAGGTGGGAGTTACTGAAGTCCCTGTCACCTCATTCACAAATGGAACTATATACAAGCCATGCTTGTTTAAGGTTGCATTGGTCTGTAACAGTTAATGGGAAAACCTGAAAATGTGAACTTGGTAGTGACCTTATTTTCAAAGACAGACCTAGGACCTATAGTAAAATATTTCTGACTAAATGTATTTTATATACCTCACTCTAGGTTATATTTAAGTAACCTTTGGGTTACCTGGTTGACCAGCTGCTTCTGACCTCAACAACCTCTGACCTAGAATCAAATCCCTGGCCCAAATAATGCAGTCTTTAGAGGACCTGTCCTCTTTCTCCCCAAGTCAAATGTTTTCGCCCCAAAACCCCCTAAAACAAGAGCAGAAAATTGCTCCATGACTATGTGGTTATACTTAGTTGCATAGCAGTGTAATTAATGCCACTTAATGTAAAATGAAAACAGAATTTCTGCAGCTGCCAACTTCCTCTGGATCAGCCAGGATTGTATGCTGACTTCATTTATAAGCATTATTTTCTTTTTCATCATGCTGATTGCAGAAAGAAAATCAGTCCAAGAAAGAGAAACAAACATCAAACTTCAACTGACGACACATCAAATACAAAATTTAGATTGTAAGTATTGAGTTCCATCTAGCATCATGCCAACTGCTCCATAAAATTGAATCCCTCCTGATATCTTAGTCAATGGTACATTTGAATGCACCAGGCCTGTGAGGTCTGGTGGACCCAAGGTACAGACCCCACCCGGCATGGGCATCATGTTTCTTATTTCTTGAATGCATTATCTACTTTCGTGGGAGAGTCTCTGTGGAGTGTATGAGAAAAGCTTCATGAAAATGAATGAATGTTTAGTTTGGTTTCCTGATCATTTAATCATTGCATGTTTTCACCAGCAAAGGCCTGGCCTTAGAGGCATCTTTGTGCTTGACTATGTGATTGGTGGGGTCACTAAGTCCTTATGCACAGAGCCTACTGCCTCAATAGGAGGCATTACTGCCTGTTGAAACCTTCAGATTCAGAGCAAACTACTTAATGCTTGGAAAATAGAGACTTTCAGCATCATGCTTAATAATGGCAGTGAAGGTATGAGTTTTGCTATAAGGTTAAAGTCATAGTGAAGTAGATTTTGTTTCAGCCAATTAA
>PVKA01043845.1:0-16537 GCA_004027165.1 Ctenomys sociabilis
ATTTCTGAATTGGGTCTTTAAATTTGAGGGCCCTGTTATATCTTAGTTCTTTATATATTCTAGACAGTAGTCCTCTGTCTGATTGCTTATTAGTTAGGATTTTTTCAAAGTTTGTGGGTTGTCTTTTCACTCTGTTGACAATTTCTTTTGACATGCAGAAGCTCTTTAAGAAGAGTTGATCCCAGTTGTTGATTCTTTCAAGAGCGTCCCCTGTGAATATATGTTTGTTCATGAACTCTTTACCTACCCCTATGTCTTCAAGAGTTCCTCCTACTTTCTCTTCCAGGAGATTGAGTGTTTCTGTTTTAACGTTTAGATCTTTAATCCATTTTGACTTTGACTTAATGCATGCTGAAAGAGCTGGGTCAATTTTTAATTTTCGGCATGTACAAAGCCACGTTTTCCAGCACCATTTGTTAAAGAGGCTATTTTTCTTCCAGTGAGTTTGTGTAGCCCCTTTGTCAAAGATAAGATGGCTGAGTGTTTTTGTAGATGCCTCTGCATCTTCTAATCTATTCCACTGATCCTCAGGTCTATTTTGTTGCCAATACCATGTTGATTTTATCATAGTGGCTTTGTAGTATAATTTCAAATCATTTTAGACACAAATAGTGTTCACATTAATCACTGGGAACTTCTACCTATACATGATATGTCTTGTTCTATTTTTTTCTCATTGCCTTTCTCTCCCTTCAACTCCTCTTTCATAAATTTATAATCTCAAGAATGTCCTTGTCCCTTAAGAAGACATTATAGGTTTCAAATTATTAGTTTCAAATTCATAGACACCCTGCAATCATAGATTACAACTGCTATTATAAATTAGTGAAAAAACTTTTTTCTTTTCAGTTCTTTTGACTCTTTCTGTGAAAACCACACAGTATTTTTCACTGATGTTTGTAATCAAAGAAGTGGTCATAAGCATTTGCTCAATTTTAGTCAACATGAAATATCTAGATTGTTTCCATTCTCTTCTTTGCTGTCTTTGATGCCTCTGAATTCAAATTAATAAAATTTACCTACAGGGCTCTACACAGATAGCAAAGTGTATGAGCAAGATGGATCGTGAAGGCCTTCACATCCTCAGGCCAGCAGCTTCTCTACGGGAGCCTGCTTGGCTCCTGGAGGGCATGAGGACACTTGATTTCATGCTTGTGTCAAAACGAAGGAGCTCTGTGAGATTGGTCCATGTAGCCATTTGGTCATTTACAGTTAGGGGCCACATTAAACCAGAGTAGCATACCCAAGAGAGTCATGGCTTCCAGCAACCAAAAGTAAATAAACAAATAAATAAATAAATAAAATCACAATTGCTTTGTGCAGTTCTTTGAGGCAGACCAGAGGACCAGAGGGAACAACTTCCTCACAGAGAAAAGTCTTAAAACGAAGCAGCATGGTCCACAAATGAAAATGTACTGCCTTAGAATGAAGAAATAAGCTTGTTTGCGGAAAGTGCAGTTTTCTCCAAAAATATCATGGCAAACTGACTTTCTCCCACTTCTCTTTCTGCTCAGTCTTCTCTACTCTGATTGATTGATTGATTGAGTTTTGATACAGGGTCTCACTTTGCAGTTTGGACTCATAATGATCCTCCTGTCTCAGCCTCCCCAGTGGTGAGATTACAGGTATGCACTACCACTCCTGGTTTCAGGTCCATGTGGCATGCAGTACCAAGGATCAAACTTGGGTCCTTACACTTGCCAGGCAGGTGCTTAGGCTGCCAGGCTATCTCCAGAGCCCACCTTGTTATACAATCACATGATGGATGTATCCCAGTTATTTCATTCATTGAGTTAAGCAATGTCTTGTTTTAAAATATACAGTGAGACAACGATAAATGCAACTCATGCGTCTAACTAAAAGGTTACAATAAATACAACTACGAAGACATGTATGTTTCCATTTTCATAATTGTGTGTGTTAACTGAGTCAATCTAAAAGGTATAGCAGAGAAACTTGGAAGAACTGCATCCTTAGAATCTTGAGTCAAAATTCATAGAAGTCCACACCTAACAGTTAAGGCTGCAGCCACTAGATAAATGGTTAAGGGCCAGCCAAACAGATCAACAGACTAAAACACCTGCCTAGGCAGATGCAGGGGCTGAGAGTTCAACCCCCTGGCTTGCCATGACGGTCCCGCCCCTGGGACACACTGAGACGGTCATTGAGACTGGGCATGGTGCCGCTCATTTGTAATCCCAGCACTTGGGAGGCTGAAAACAGGCAGATCGCTGTGAGTCCAAGCTATGCAGTGGGACCCTGTACATACTGTTCTAAACTTTTAAAAAATCGCCAGAATATGCCAGATGAAATAAATTGCAAACCAGTACCTGCAGCATATCAGAGAACTCTGGTTCTGAGGGTGTACGACAATGTTCCCTCTTGCTGAGTAGATTTGCAGAACAAATTGCCTACAGTGAATTCCAGAGTGATGCTTTGAGATAGTGGAGAAGACAGAGATTTGGAATCAGATAAATTTGAATTTTACGCCTAACAATTGTAAACCTGAAATTGGATGTTATTAGTTAACCAAAGCCACAGGTTCTTTTTCACTTAAAATGGGACAGATAAAATCTTCAGATCCATGAGACTGTCCAACACACACACACACACACACACACACACACACACACACACACACACACACACACACGCATACACCCCATACACCACACATGTGCACTGACAATAGTTTTTACATGTAATCTCCAAAAATAAAAGTTATTTTAATACCATTTTCCCTCTTCCTCTCTTTTTCACTTCCCCTTCTCTTCTTTTTATGTAAATTCTAGTTTATTTATAAATCCAAGTGAAATATATTTATGAAAATATATACTTCCTTCAGTAAGTAAACGTATTAAAAAATAACATCAAAGAGGCACCCGATATTATGGGTTTATCCCATATCAGAGACCGTATTTCCTGACTGAATTGAGGTCGTCAGATTTTGCTCTGTCGTCTCAGGAAGTTCCCACAACTCAAACATTCCTTTATCACAGTGACCCCCTCCTTTAGCGCTTCTGTAGCAAGAATCTCAGCGCAACAAGTTTGGAAGATGCATTCAGGTCATATTCAACAGAAACAAGCACCGTGATTGGTTCTAATATTTCACATGTTCTATTTTGATATTTTCCCCACCTCTGGAACTGGAATTTGACTTGAAGTTTGTGACATATCAAGTATAATTAGTGATAACTTTTTTTCACTTTTATCTTTATTTCTTGGGAGGTGTTGGATTTTGAATTGAGGGTCTTGTACAGTCTGGGAAAGCCTGCTACCTGTTATTTCTGCCACGGTTATTTCTCTTTTTCAATCTAACATAAAATAATGATTTATGACCCAGACCTAACAAAACATGATAGCAATGTCTGTTATGGCTGGAGCAGGCAAGGCAGGTAGCCATTTTAGATTCACCCCATTTTATAACTTTTAAATTCTATGGTGTGGGAGCAACCACTTTCCGCGTCCCCTTCTGTCTCTCTTGAGCAGAAGCTTTATTTTTTTTCCTCAAATTCCTCTACTCTTAACTTCCCTTGTTCCTAGAATTCATTCCACAGTTTTAAAGAAGACAACTCAGCAGTTTGGATGTCCATCAGGTTAGGAATTTCATTGACGCACGTCATTTGGGGGTCTTCCCCCAACATAATTGGATGGAGGTGAGTTTGCTTCTGTATCATACATTCCAGATTGTTACTTGCTTAGGTAATCAAAGTTTTGGAATAAAAACTATTATGATGTTCTGTCTTTGCTCCTTAGTTATACTACAGTTTTGTCCCACCTCACACCCATCCTGTGTTTTGCCATTGGCTCGATATTACCTGAGCGTCTATAGTTGTAATCTACCAATTCTCACCTCATGCCCACCTCACCTCATGGTTTTGCTAAGTGAACACCCTTGAGAAGTGAGGTGGTGGGTAGCTCACTTTCTGGGCCCTCTTCTGTTCTTCTCAAACAGAAGGTTTCTTTTGCTCCATAAATTCTTGCTAATCACAATATATATATATATATATATATATATATATATATATATATATATATATATATATATATATGGTGCATTAAATCAGTAGAGTCAGTATCCCATAATGAACCATTCTGGAATTCTCTAAATAAGATATATAAAAATTTAACACATAAATATTAATATATATATTATATATTTATATAAAATATATTATATATAAAGGGATATATGTTCTACTTTTCAATGACTTATTATTTATTAATGACATTTAAAAACAATTTCTATGCATCCATCTTTGAAGAAACATTACCTATGTCTTTAAAATATTTGCAGAGGCTGGGGCCAGGGAGATTGCTCAGTGTCTAAAGCACCTGCTTAGACCAGCTCAGGCCTGTTCAGGAGATCATGGTTCAATCCCTAGCACCCTATGACATGCCAGCCCACGCTCAAGGCGGGCTGAGCTGCCCCCTAAAGAAACTACTTGCTGAAGTTATAGGTTTGCAACAGAGAAATGTGTTGTTTCTAAGCTACAGACACCTTGCATATTTATGTATTATTTTATAACCTAAACATGCAAATACATACATTTATAACAGGGACTCTAGAACAAAGGGCAAAGTTATAAAGTCTGCTTTTCTTAAATTAAGTTAGATTAAAATGAGTAAAATTAAATAAATTAGTTTTAAAAATATAAAAACAATGGCCAGAGTTCTTCTGTTTGTGTATATACCATTATTGATATGTATTTGTATATTATTCATATGTTTTTACACAATCACAAGTTATATACGATATACACTTCTTTGATTCTAAGACATTGATTTTAAATTTCTCTGAAGTCTTACAGTGTATAATATAATTGTAATTCATTGAGATTTTTTCCTCTTATACCAAATATAATAGAATATTATATAAGATAAATAAAATTGAAATATAGAAGAAAGAGAGGTAAATTTTGTATAGGTGGGCATATATGATGCTGTTCTTCATAGCAGGAAATAAAATTACTCTTCTAGAAAACATATTGCAGGATTTGTTTATAATATATGTTTATAATAACACTAATTATTATTTTTAATACCATCTAAATTACCCTGACTTTCTATCTAAGTAGACTAAAGAGCTCAGTCTACACTTTGAAGAACCATTAAATACTCAAGATATGAAGTATTTTGATGTTATGGAATGGAATAGCAACATAGAACAAAAATGCAGGTGGCAATAATTGGCTGAAGTATACAGTTTTTCAGTTGTCAATTTTTTTGCAAAGAATCCAACTTAGGGTTAAAAGTTTAATTTCTTGCTGGAAAGAAAAACATTTTTATTTTCTAGAGAATATCATAAAAATGATGTTCTCTAAACAAATTTTTAAGTATTCAAATTGAAAATGAAGCCTCAATTTATATTGATAACAGTAATATATATATATATACATACATATATGTATATATAATTTTGAAAGTAAGAATATACTAATCAAAAAATTTTGACATTATTTGTCAAATTTTCATAATTTCAATAGATTATATGTTATTAAATATTAGAAGCATGTATCAATCAATATGTATTGAAATATGGTGTTCTCTTTGTATTGGAAAGCTTTAGAAGCTATTTTTTTTTTAGCAAACAACTTAGAATTTATTTGGAAAGTAGGAAATAAAAAAGTATGATTCTCACATGTATTTAAAATATTAACAAAATTGTAAAAGTTAAACTACAGAAAAGACAGTAGATACTATTTAAATGTCTTCAGAGTTGTTTATTCATAGAATGAAGAGTGTATTTTCTGTTAAGAAGAAAGAGATTGCTAAAACAAACTTGAACAAAGAGCCCATGTCTTAATAACAGTACCAAATTACCCATACTGTGTAAAATAAAATGTTTTTATATTAAATCTGTGAATATTTTTAATTATTTGCATTAAACATGCTTGGCTTTGTGTAATTAACAATAAGGAAAGTAATTAAGAAACAAAATGTACAAGTCAGTAGAACCTTACATTGAGAGAAGTTAGTAAATATAAAAAAGATGTGAAGGGAAGCAATCCCATCCTCTCATAGATATTCTTCTTAACTCATGTTAGAAAAGCATAAATGTGTCATTTGGCTGATGATTAATTGAGTTTTTAACTTTACGCAGATGAAGGGATTTTGGACCCAGAGCTTGTACAGAAATAGCTCTCTGCACATGTAGACATTCCTTGCACAAACTGTAGATTCATACAATCAGCATCTCTCCACTTTCTGCTTAAATAATGACTTGAGTCCGCTCATACTGGAAGTCACCCACAAGAGAAGCTGCTTCAGGTTGGATCATTAGCATTGGAGCTGGCAGCAGTGACCTCATCGGAGAGCAGGACGTTCCTCCCCACCTTTGATGTGCTGTCAGGACTCCAGTAAAGTCCAAGGCTTCTTGGCATCCGGCTTTAATTTGCAATCATGGAAATGAATTGCATATTCAGAACCAGGACAGATAATGTCTGTCTATTACCTGTCTTGTGAAGGAGCTGGAGTCACTGTCTTAAGTCAAATAATCAATAGCAAAATTATAATTTGTCAGCTTCATCACATGTCTGGTAATTTGCCTCATTCATAATAAGTGTTTGGGACATTCCTGACTGGATATTAGACATTTATCCCTCAGACAATATATTTGGTTGCTGCATGCACTCTGGGAGAACACTGGTTAACAGCATGTGAGAAGTGTTTCACCCGCTGCTTAGAGAAAGATTTAGCGGCCCCACAGTCTCAGAAACTACAGAACAAGAAGACAGAGTACAGAGGTCACAAAGAAGATGAAAATTTCTTACAGTCCTCATTTCATAAACACCTTGCACTAGTCTGTGTCCCATGTGTGTGTGAGAAAGTGAGTGTGTAACTTTAAAAATCGGCACGGTATTTAAAAAGTAACAAGAAACCTTGCAAACTGCAATTACAAATGGATTTATATGGAGCAGCAGTGCAAGGCCCTATTTTAGGAGAAATTAAGAGCATGTGTTCCAGAATTCAACTCTAACAGGCAATGAATTGCTTTAGTAAAACCACACATATCAGTATTGTTAATCTTAATGGTTACAAGTGACCCATGTTTTAATAATCCAGACCATCAGTGGAGTATAAATCCCTTTTCCTAATTAAGAAGGTTTGACCACAAGAGGGAGTTGCTTGCCAACTGTTTACTTATCCTCAACAGCGATTACAGGCCAGAATTTACAAAGAAAAATACCTTCAGATGTATTTAGTTCCTTCAGTGCTTTGGGTGTGAGAAAATGATGAAGACCTATTGAAATTTAGCTCTTCATGAATTTTGAGAATGAAATATAATTTGCACTGTGATATTCTCAGGCTAGCATACCAATCATTTTTCAGGAATGAATGATGTGCCGTATTTTTAAAAGAGGCTTCCAGATTTGCACCTGCAAAACGGTGCTGCACCGATTTGTGAACAAAAGCTGCACTGATGCCCCAAACATAGATCCTGGCACTGTAAACCGATTGACTGGATTTTTATGAGTGCAGACACTTTTAAAAGTTATATAACTCGAGGCACACATTTTGTTGAATTTGGTATCATCAGTGGATTGTGCAGGACAAGGTGTGTATTTGAAACTAAAATAATAATAACAATAAATTGAAAATTTTAAGGGAGAAGAAGTTAAAAAGGTTTTCTAAGCACTTCAGAATATAAGTTTCTGCTATTACCTATTATCACTATGCCAATGATTCAATAGTATATTAGAAAACTAAAAGTATATTTTACCTCATACTATTTGAATTAATATTTGTAACGCAAAACATTCCCAAAGGGAAGTATTGGCATTGTCTATGAAGTACTAGTTGAATTAGGAAATGCTCTTGTTGTGCAGCGTTGTCACACAGCACTTTCCCACTGAAGCTTTAATGTAACGACTGCTTTAGAACTCCTAAATGATCCCTAAGAATGAATTCTGCAGTGATTAACCCTAACGTCCTACCCACAGCATTCTGAGGTCCTGCTCACTGGTATTTTTGCTCACCTTATCATCAGTGCACGAACTGAATCCATATCATGGCACACGGGTACCCAGGCACCGCAGCAGTCCATGTTGTGATCCTTAATAAGGGTGACAGGAGTAAAATGCAGTAATTTTGGCAAAACTTATTTGGAGAAAATGACTGTGTCCCACACGCACTCCTGTTGTGCTTTTATGGCATCGGCTATAAATATGGGATACAGGAGAAGAAAATACCAGTGATTCTTTTTGCTGTTCCCTCCCACCCCCTATGGTTCTTAGGATTGTATTATTTTAAACCATTTTTGACACGTTTTCCTCCATGAAGTCATGCATTTTTAAGAGCTGCTCTTTTTTACAGTAACTTGAATTGACACGTAAGGAAAGCAGGCTTCTCTAGTGACCCAGCCAGGCCTGAGCACACTGAAAGGACTCTCCCTACCTGTTTCAAGTACAAACACAGCAAAGAACAAAAGAACAGTGTGTGTTTACATACCTTTAAGGATAAGAATTTAAATGAAATGAAATACAGGGTAAGGTGCAAGACCTTAGAAACACACACACTAAATTAGAGGCTGATGTATGATTGAAATGAATTTTCTCTGTCAGCACAAAGCTGAAGTAATGATAAATCATTCTTTTGCATCTGAGATCAGAGATAAAATGACAGTAACCAGGAGAAATGGAGAATTTATGGTAACTTTTTTGTAGGAAGTTATCAGAATGCACAGCACTATATCCTGTCAATAAGGAAATGGTTAATTTTTTTCTTTCCTTCCACTCTCTTTTTTCTCTGTCTCTCTATCTTTCTGTCTGTCTCTCCCTATCTCTCTGTCTCTGTCTCTCTTTCTTTCTGTCACATACACACGCACACACACACACACACACACACGCATCCAAATACTCATCTAATACTTACTTGTACCCTTCTTTGGAGTTTAGAATCTTGAGATTCTCAAGAAAAGTTGTAAAAGTATGGCCAGCAGAAAATGCTACTAAAAACATATGGGTGTTTGGGTCTTTATGATGTATAGGATCCAGGTGTTATATGAATGTGTGTATCCACGTAATCGTTAGTTCAATGTGGTATCATTAAAACAAACCTTGATCTTTTCATGTTGTCATTATGAATCCTAATTAAATTTTCCAAGTTCGATTTATAACTCATTTAATATTTGAAAAATTTGCCTTCACAAATCTACTATATTACAGATATGTATAGTCAAAGCTGAATTAAGGAACCATATAGCAACTTTTTTTTATCTGAAAAGGGTGATTAAATACCAAAAAAGCCCAACTCAACATTTAATGGTTAAAAGGAAAATCAGCAAGGCTCATTTACTTGTTTAGGCTGCTGCTTCATTAATTTTCTCAAAGTCACGCCAAAAGAGAGTATTTTCCTAACTCAAGAATCCAAAAGACCGGAAGACAAAGCTAAAGTTTTTTCTAAAATTTATTTATTTATTTTTATTATTATATAAAGAGAACACAAAATAGAAAAACGAACAAACAAACATTAATCTCAACAGCTATGCTAAGAAATTTGTGTACACTCAAACATTTAGAAAGGGATTATATGGTACAAGATTGGTTCAGTATTATCCTGGATTTATTTAACTTATATGCTTTAAATATTATTGATGCTATTTGTGATTGTGATGATAGCAGCAAGTTTTAGTTCCACAAAACCCAATTACATTCAAAAGTGATAAACATACTTATTTCATCACTATGAATCCTCTAGTAAGAAAATCCCAACCTTCTCATATATGTGTCAAGCCTGGTGAGATGAGAAAGATTTTAGGCCCAAAATACCTTAAATAAATTGCAACAAGCCATTCAGAATGTGGTTTAAAATATTCTGCAGTATCCCCATGTGGCCACTGGACTGAGGGCTTCAGTTAGTACTGCAGAAAGCTGTCTTTAATAGCTATTGGGTGCCCAGCAGGAGGAGCAGGGCTGGGATTAGAGATAATGACACTTGTTGGAACTGCAGGAGGCAGCAGAGAAAGCCATCAGCCTCCCCGGCTTCTGAGAGCACACTGGAAAGAATTTTAACGTTGGGGAGGACCTGATCCTAGATAATGTTACACCTGATTATGTAAATATTTCCTTTTTTTCTTATGTTGACCTGAGAGCGCCACTGCAAATTTAAATGTAGTATTGAAATGCTGGGATTTCAATACTGTGAAAAACTCCTAGTTTCCTGCTCATCTTTTCCATTTCATCATTGCCCTTCTATGGGTCTGGGTCATATCTGTGAATCACAGCGTTCTCTCCGCGCTCCCTCTGCACTCGCCCCACCCAGTACCTTCTCGAAGTAGTGCAGAGCAACGGCAACAGTCTCCCAAGCATTTTCATAGTAGAGTTATGTTCCTTCCTTGTTCTGAAATTTACAGAAGCTCTTTGCATATTCAGTGAAAATAAATTTCATCTGCAGACCCTGAAGCTCCTCACTCACCACATATTATTAGCCCATTCTTTCCCAACTACCTCTGCTGCCCTAGAAAACGCCTCTTGAACTTCTGTGTCCTGTAAGTTTGGAGACAACCTCACCAAAGTGCAGGAAATCACAGTTTCTCTAGGCACACTTGCCTACCAGGAAAGCCTCATCTCAATAAACGGTGCTCCAGATGTCTTTCCCCACATCTGCAGGCATGGATCCCTCATCAACAACAGCTTGTCTGAAGCACTGAAAGTGATCTGATGCCATAATTAGAGACATTCATACATGTAGGTGCTCCTCCGTCACGTCTTGTTCCCCTGTCTAGTAGTACAAGAGAAGACTTCTGAGGCTGCCTGTGTGCTCCACAGGGCTATCTATAAGTTTTACTTGTTAATTATGGAATTGTCCAAGATTGAATGAAGCAGTAGATTGCAAGAATATATAATTAACAAAACTGGGCAGGCCAAATAGCACAGCAGATTAAAGGGTCTGCAAGCAAGCGCAGGGGCTGGGGGTTCAATCTCAGGCCTGCTGTGCTGGCCCCGCCCCCGGAGTGTGCTGAGATGGCAATTGAAAGTGGGCGCGGTGGCGCACGCCGATAATCCCAGGCGGATCATTACGAGTCCGATTTAGTAGTGAGACCCTGAATACCCTGTACACCCTTCCCTAAAATACAGAAAGAAAAACATTAAATAATTAATTCACAAAACTTACTACACACTAAGATCTGCAGCCAATTAAATGTAGAACTTGTACTGTTCTTCACTCAGCCTCATGCCCTCTTTTTGCACCTTCTGTGATGAGGGACAATACAGCGGCGCCTCTGCTTACAAACTCAATTCTTTCCACAATTCTGGTAGCACATCAAGTTGGATGAGAACCAAATCCAGCTTCCCCATCAGGCCAACATTAAACCTAACCACAGAAGGTGATTCAGTTCTCAGCCAATGCAGAGATTCACGACAAGGGTTAAGTTCATGAACCGAGATACCACTCACAGGAAGGTCATGAGCCTTGAGCAAATGAAGATGCACCGTTTTCCGGTCTGCTCCTTCTCCGGAGCTGTGTCGGGAAGGTTGTGATGCTTCTTTCAACCAAGTGTCACAGCTCCCATCACAAGGTCTCTCCTACGCTCCCTCCACCCTGGAAGGACTCTTTTTCCTCTTATGCTTCAAGCCTCGTTGTGATATTTAAGCCCCACTGTGTCTAATCCCGAGGCTCTATCCTTTCTTCTGACACACTTATATTATTACAAATACTGAAATTTATTCATTTTTTTCCTGTTAGATGGCATTGTTTGCTTACAAGATCCTACTGAAATGTCTAAAAGTATGCATGGATTTGGTGCTTACATACAATCTATAGCAGTAAAACAATTCTGAACAGGCATGGAAATCACTTTTGCAAATGGTGGTCTTTTCTCAAGAGTATTACAGAAAGAAACTTAAATTAATTCAGTAATCAGTGTATGTGTTCAATGTTCAGACATTAATTTAGTTTCTGTTTTCCTGTTATATGCTATGTTATATGTTAAGAAGCAATGCACACATACACAAATGCTCTTACACAACCACAACCACACACACTCACACACACACACCCCTCTACTTCTTTCCAGAATATAATGTATTGAATGTTTTTCCACACATAAGCACAGCCAACTTTCCTCCCCAGCCAGTGTATACAGAGATCATCGATCAGCTATTATAATCCATAACTTTGTGTCATGATTGTAACTTTGATTTTCAAAAAATCTCCTTAAAGCACATAAACTACTCATAAACTTTTCTGGATTTGGAAGTAATTTTCCATTAGTTTTTGCTTTCATGTTTGTGCACTGCCAGAGTGTGGCACATACCAGTAAACCTAGCTTTCTTAGAGGCTGAGGCAGGAGGATAGCAAGCTCAAAGTGAGGTGGGCAGCTTAGCAAGACCCTGTCTTTAATTAAGACTTCAAAAGTGGTTGAGGATATAGTTCATTGCAAAGCCTCTTGATTCAATTCCCAATACTAAAGAGTAAAACAAAACAAAAACCATCAACTGTGTGTATTACATTGTGTTTTGTTAGACTCCAAGGAGAAGCTAAATTCATGCATAGCAGTTTATTGAAAGTTCATACACTGATGTACTAATGCCATTAAGATATTAAGTTAGAATAACGTTTTTACAGAAGTTGATTAAAAACAAACATTGATGGTATTGATCATGTTAAGTTTTTGTGAAACTCTAAAAAATTAACAAATCTAAAATGGTGAGATTGGGCTGGTAAGATAGCTCAGCAGACTTAAAGCACTTGCTTAGGTGAGTTGCAGAAAGCACAGGGACCGCAGAATGATACCCAGCTCTACGTGCTGCACCAGACCCACCCTTGGGCACGCTTAGCTGGCCACCAAGATCAGGTGTGGCCGCACACACCTGTAATTCCAGCTCTGGGGAGGCTGCAAGCAGGGGTTCACCACTACTCTGGGATATATAATGACACTGCCACAACCAAATATATTAATAAACAAAGAAAAATAAATAAAATGGTTGGATGAAACCTCCTTTCTCTTTGAAACTTAACACATTTGGAACATTCACTCCAATAGAATTACATTTTAAAAAGAAACATTTCCTTAAGTTTTATTTTTGAAAAAGAAACTTTTTTGTGGGTGTTCTTAAATGCTTTCTCTAGCTGAAATATAACTCTACCAATTTGAATCCAATTTTGTAATTAAAAATTGCTTTCCTTCTGTGAACTCGTAGTAATGTTTCATTAAAAAAGCAGATTATTACAACCAAATTATAAACTCCTAAAAAAGAAGGGGGGCATTATAAATGGAAACACCCACCCAACCATAAGTACAATATAACAGTGCAAACAGCACGCACTAATGACAGTAATCCCGCTTGCCTTGGCCGTATTCATGCAAATGACAATTTAGTACAGATGTGCTGCACATTTGCATGGTTAATGGCATCATTTTTTTTTGTCCTTTTCTACTCCTCTGTAGTATGATCAGCTGTTATGTTTTACATTACCAATTCTATGTGCTGTTCCTAACATTAGTGGAAACATAAGGCTGGTAGTTTCCTTGTCAGTGATTTAACTAAAACATGCATATGCACAAAAAAGCAGGCAGGGCGGGGTGCAAAGAGGTAGTTAGTTCCTGGCTGAGGCTTTCTTTTTATGAGAGATTCCCTCTCAAGATGACTCTGGAATAGAATCAATTTTTAATATATGGAAAACCTCAGTAGTTTTCAGCTCCATATTCAGAACATTCCACGTGTACTTCACGCTGCAGTCTCTAGCAGGAGACTGTTCCTACATACGTCTCTTTCCTTTCAGCTGTAAATGCTGCATCTCAAATCATGGAAAGAACATTTAACTTTTTGCAAGATTGGATACCAGCGAACATGCAAAACATTGGCAGGCCGATTAGGAATTCAAGAGGGTAACTCACCCCCACAGAACACACTGCTTGTATTAGACATCCCCCAGTGTTAAAATTGCCAGTTTAGAACAGTATACCTAATTTTTAAAAAACAGGTACATTTCTAGCCAAAAAATGTGGTGCATAATCTAATGTTCTGATGTGCTCAAGAAATAGATTTTTATATTGGGGGGAAAGAGGTAAATTTTAATTCTTGGTAGAAAATAAAAGAATAAACATGAATTACACACATGTACAAGTCCATACAGAGAGCATAAACATTATGTACTTCAAACATGCATAAATAAAGGACAGAAGAGCACAAGGAGGGAGGAGGAAGGGAAAGGGAAAGGGATAAATAGAAGAGAATATGTACTGCTTCCCAAGGACCATGAACTCTATGGACCACAAAAGTGTACTAATAAATGAAATCTCAATGTAAAATGTACTGATTTTAAAAAAAAATTCAGGGCTTGTGAGGTAACTGAGCAGATTAAGTGCCTGCTTAGGCAAGCTCAGGTAACAGGGTTCAGTTTCTGGTATCACGCACCGTGCTGGCCTGCTCCTGGGCTCGCTAAACCTGTGACAGAGTCTGGGCACGGTGTCACACACCTGCAGTCATGGTGCTGGGGAGACTGAAAACAGGAGGATCACTACAAGTCCAAGCTGCATACTGAGACCCTGCACCAAATTTATAAAATTAAAAAAATAATAAAAATAGAAATAAAATAAAAATTGTGACTGATCTTTCTTTCTTTCTTTCTTTCTTTCTTTCTTTCTTTCTTTCTTTCTTTCTTTCTTTCTTTCTTTCTTTCTTTCTTTTTCTCTTTCTTTCATTCTTTCTTTCATTCTTTCTTGCTTTCAAGTGTGAATGGAACTTTTCAAATATCAGTTCATTTTCTTTCCTTTGAGACAGTTTCCCAACGTAGTCCAGAGTGGCCTTTAACATGCTGGGGTCATTCTCCCTCAGCCTCTCAAGGGCTGCCGTTTCAGGCATGCGCCGCTATGCCAGGTCAAATGTCTCAGTCTCATTTTTAAACTTTTTTAAATGTTCATTTACTTTTCTTTTTTTTCTTTTTTTTTTTTTTTTGCAATCTGAGGTTTTTTTTTTTTTTTTTTTTTTTTTTTTTTTTTTTTTTTTTTTTTTTTTTTTTTTTTTGCAATCTTATGTCTTTTTTTTATTTTTATTTTTTATTTATTTATTTTTTCCATTTATTTTTATTTCATTGAAATACAAATGTCAATCAGATAGTTTCAAAACACCATAACCATATAGAGTCGATGAAATAATACATTGCAAACTGTTTTCATAACGTTTTGGTATTGTACAAGGTGCATACATGATATTATATTTACAGGTTTTTATACAGCTGAATTATATCAAAGATTCAATAACTATTTACCTAGTGGATACCATAGCACTAAAAGCCGACATAATATCCTGTCCAACCACCAATAGTGCAGATCTTGCCTCTCAATGATATATAAGTTTTGATCTACCTAGGTCTTAACCATCCAGCAGAAAAGTATAAAAGTATAAAAATGAAGTATACAGCATTTACTTTTCTTGTCAGTACTGCTGATGATACTGCATATGCTACATGTTTGGGAACATAGCTATGTTAGTCTTTGTGGAAATGGAGAAACAGCAATGGAGTTTTAAAATAACATTTTCGTTTATGTCTTACTCTTAAGTGACACATAGAGGCATGAAAAAGTTCATATTAATGGGATGCTACACGCTGTTCCTTCACACATACCAACTGTGTAATGCTTAAATCAGTCTAAACATATCTATCATCTCAAACATCTATTAATTCTTTATGGTAAAAAAATGTCCTTTTCTTTTTTTGAGTGTTTTAAAATATTGAGCACATTGCTGTTACCTATGGTCACCCTGCCGCTCGGCAGCACAGAGTCTCCACAGTAGCTGCTCTGATGTGGTGCACGCTCATTTGATCCTCCTCCACTTCCACCCCAGCCTCTGATCAGCGCCCTTCAGTGGTCAGCTTCTCGCAGAGGTTAGGGAGTGCATTCTTAATATTCTCAAAGGGTGCAATTAAAAGGAACTAGAGATAGATTTAACACATAACCCCTGGGATGATAGATTATTATGGGATAATTAGAGTTCCTAACCCAAGAATGGGTATAGATGTAATAAAACAAGCTATCAGGTAGGGGAAAATATGCCAGAACAAATAATAATAAAAACTGAGGCTCCAGAGGCATACTGTAGAGGAAGAAAATAAATTTTGAGTTAAAATATGTCAACATGAGCTTTAATCAAGGAGAACGAGACTGATAACCTAAGGAGCAAACATGAGGCTAAAGAGGAGGAAATAAGATCCATTCTGCACAAGTGTGAGTACGTGGCCTGTGGGTTTGGTGAAGGAGCAAAAGCTGCATGGGGCCGGCTAGAGCAGCTACAGCCAGTGCTGAGGAGCAAGCTTAGCAGGGGCAGGCAAGCACCGCACCATGCCTGCACCCTCGGGGGCACCCAGTACATCTTCTCAGGACTTTACTGACAAGGCTTTATGTGACTCAATCCTAGCCAATTGGAATAGGATGATTTTGGCAGAAAGGGGATTTTTAAATTGGTCCCAGGTCTTTTGTAAGTAGAGTAGGAAAAGAGCTCTCATGTACCATAAGCCATATCTAAAAGGTTACAACTCATAAGCAATTCCTGAGATCATTCTTAAGTAGAAACTAAAGCAAATCTCAGTC